>LGAG01000176.1:1094493-1125475 GCA_001278395.1 Lerema accius
TTTAATCGTGGTAAGGGAAAATGAAATGTGAGAATTGGGAAATTTATGATGCCAGTTATTTTCTTCAAGTTAGAGTTCCGACCTAGATAAGTGCCACTTGGTTTAAGAACAATAAAATACAAAGGTAGTCGTTTATTAATTCAATGTTACAAATAGAATGCAATCCAAAAACTCTCTGCGCAAAATTTTGTAAACCCGATTTGTACGTCTTCCAGAGCGCGGTACGGGCGCAGCGCGACAGGCACGGCGGGCGCGGCGGCGGCGGAGCGGCTCCGCGGCGTGCAGATGGCGGTGTGCCACGACTGCAAGGCCATGGTGCTGCAGATCATCAAGTCGTCCCGCGCCGCGCGCTCCGCCTCCCGCGACCGCGCGCTGCGACACCTCACGCTGGACCTGGCGCCGGTCTACACCGCCGACTGCTAGGAGCGACGTCTACTACTGGCTACTGCTCCACTCGCCGGGATGAAGCACGCGACTCGACCTACCGCTGGCAATAGACGGACTGCTTGAAGCATTAGGCGCCGGCAGCTTCACGCAGTTACTTGCGGTTCGTCCAGCTTGAAACAGTTGGTCCATACAATGAGGCTCGCTGATTACTTGAAGCTGCTGACAGCTAGTGTCTGAAGCAGTCCGTATATAGCCTTACTCGTCATTATACAGTGAATCACTAGCATAGTACATGTTGAACCGAAATAAAAAATACATTTTCAGTTTCCAAAGTTCCCAAACTTTATGTACAAAGAAGAGTTTTAAATTGCGAAGTTACAGATTATACATCTCTAGAAAAATTAAATATCATGTAAAAGTTGGTCAAACTAATTGGTCCAACACGTTGGCATGTGTGTAGCAGTAATACACTATAATGACGAGACGAGCCACATGCGATGCCTTATGCCATCGCAGCAAGTAACTATTTATCCGTGGGTGACATGGTTTCGCTTCACCAATCAGCTTGTCGCAGTGCAACTTATAACTACAGCCGATTCTAAATAAACAACATTCCTCTTGTTTAAAAATATTTCATGTGGTTTCGTATTATCCTTGTGAAACTAGTTCCTAGGAAGCGCGTGCAGGCTCGTGCAATAGTTTTAAATGTCACATCACTAGACGGTAAGAAGTTCCGAACGGTTCGATTTAAAACTATACAGCGACGGGGTCCGTTGTTGTCCGCTACCTGCGGCCGGCAGACCTCGCAGTTGGGGAGTTTTGAACACACTGTTGGTTCCTTTAGTTAGTCCAATCTGGTATGCACGCTGTCATAAGCTTCGATTTGTATTTTTAAAAAGTGTTTAAAGCCAGCCATAGTTATTTTGCGTTAAGATTTCGATCCCAACCCAGTGACTAAGAATAGTTACGAGTAGTATACTATGTAGTTATAACCAAAATGAATAAAGAGCTTCCGAGGTTGTGTAGGATCCGTTTGTAGAGCCGTGGACGGAACGACGTAGACGAATGACCTTTTGACAATACTCAATGACCTTTGACAGATAGTAAAACATTTTTTTTGTTTTATCGCACAAACCCTTCAACAAACCAAATAAAATTATATATAATACACTATAATCAGAGATTATTCATACTATATTTAATGTTATACTAACAAAATTTTTAATATTACAAGAAATTATTAGATGTTATATTGTCGAGTAACTGTAATAGATGTTATATATTTTTTCCGAATAATAGAATTTATGATATTATGTCTACAATTTGTATGTGAAAGATAATTCTGTGTTCAAAAGAAATGATGCTATGAATGTTATCGTATGAAGGAATATAAATCTAAATGTTATATGAATGTTAAAATTTATTAATCTGCTAAGTAGAATCTGTAATTGTGTCTGTAATTCTGTATCATCGATCATAAAACATCAACATACCGCCATACCGCGTCTCTTCTTGACTTACTTGCATGTGAATATTTGCATTTTATAAAAAAGAAATGACTTTTTACGTTGCATGATAACTTGTGTAAACAAAACACGATTTAGCCCCTGTGCCATAATATTATTTTCATTAGTACATGCGGGTGAATAAAGTATTGAAAAAAAAAAAACTTTCGCGCCCTTATTCTCCTGTCACTGTCACGATTGTCAGTCCGGCAACAACTTTGCCGAGATTTTGTATAAAGAACAAATCTTACACTTAAGTTTCTATTTATTTTTTGTAAGCTTTAAGAAACTATGGAATCCAATACTAAATGCTGGCCACACATTAATTTTCATTTACTGAAAAATTTGTAATTTTTTAAATCATTTTCAAGAAAACCTATTGAAATCTAAAAGTGGGAAGTAACTAAATAAAATTCATGTTGAGCAATTTTTCATTTTATATTAAATAGATAATTATGTACCATTAGTTTACTATGCCCATAAAAGTGTAGGTAGCAATGTTTTTTTTTAGTAAATGACATCTAATTATGACGAGTTACTCAATGAATCCCCGAGACGTACAATATTTGACTTACTATATGAGATTTTCTACCTTTTCCCTCTCTTATTTTTATCCTCGACAAGAATTCTATGATTCTCATTTCCCCTAATATAACTTTCTTTGCTCGTCCTAATTTTTATTTAATAAAATCTGTCAAAAATATTAATTATATAAGAGCAATGTTCATGGATGAAAAAATGTGTTGCCAGCTTGGATTCACCATTCCATTCGTGCATTAGATTTATTTAGGTCATAATTAAATTATTTTGCCAAATAATTGTCATTCACACCGGTTTTCTTGTAAATATAGAATCTTAGTGTCATCCTTTAATTACTCGTTTTAGTGCTAGATTCAATGTTCATAAAGTAACTGTAAGCAAGAACATTTTTTGGACTGGGATTTCGAATGATAAAACTGTTTGATTTACTGTTTTTTGTTTTTTTGGTATTTGGGGCCTCCGATGATAATGGTGTCAGATTTATGTTATAGCTAGCAACACTGAAGAAAAAAAGCGATTTAAATCTGAATCTCTGTGTGTCTATTAGGTTTGCAACTATTTCCTGAAAGTAAAAAATTTTGAACTCCCAGTTCCAAATCTTTGTAAATGTATGTAAATTTAGTAGTCTATATCTTAGAAGTTACGTAGATAGTAACCGTCTAAAGCATACATAAAGAGATGAAAGTAATAACGATAATAAAAGAATTACAAATCGTTTGTAACGTTTTTTATTGCTTCCTTCTACAGCTAAATAAAGAACATCACTACTGGGAATTAAAAAAACAACTATTAGGTAACCGGATCACATTTTATTGATTGTTGCTATGATACAGAGGTGGCCCTCGTTAAATAAATTGTCTAAAACCATTCTCAATATTCTATCTGTAACTTTCAAGTTGGTTGCCTAGTAACATAGCTGTAATAATTTTCCATATAACATGATAGACTATTGACAATGGCTGTATTGAATAACATCGCTTAGCCTACAACTAGGACTCCTTCCGCGAAGTTGTGTGGAGGAACCTCAAGGTTGAGAGGGGCCGGTCCCTTGCGGATGCGTCCTGATGCGTCGTAGTGGGATCCGTGGCAGGGGCAGTAGTAGCCGCCGAAGTCACCGGCGTTGGCCACTGGTACACAGCCCAGATGGGTGCACACGCCAATAACGACCAGCCATTTGGGGTCCTGGACGCGCTGGTCGTCGTGCTGGGGGTCACGGAGCTGGTCTACAGCGACCGACTTCTCTGTGGCGATCTCCTCTGCGGTCCTGTAGACAATGAGTTTTAATAGTTAGGAAATTCCGCATATTTTTTACGGTAATTGAGTATGGTATACAATATACGGTATTCACTGTAATTTAGCAAGAAGTGATTGCTAACTAGTCAAATTTAATAAATATAAATTATGAATCGAAAATTTTAAAATTGCTACGCATACCCTTGATTAGTTTCCACTGGACAGAATCACTGAGAAATAAATTTAAAAAAAAAATACATATTTTTGAAAATTAAAAGCAGCTGCCACCTGGTACCATTAAGAGGTATCATATATAGGCTGCCATTAAAAGGTACATAATGAAGTAAAACCCTATTACAAATCTTTGTAATAGCAGCAGCCCCCAAGCTACTGCGCTAACTCTAAACTACATATCCAAAAAAAAAAATAATAAACATATTTTTACCTGTGACGAATGAACAGCGGCTTGCCTCGCCACTTGAAAGTGACAGATTTGCCTTCTGGGATCTCAGCCAGCTTGATTTCGATTTTAGCTAAGGCCAAAACGTCGGCAGCTGCGGCCATCGACGACACGAACTGTGTGACCACAGACTTGGCTGCATAGGCACCTGCAACTCCACCGGCTGAAAACAAGAAATAGTTTTTAATCAACAAAACTTATTACCAGCTTGCTAAAGCATTGGTATAATTATGCCTTTATTAATATTCAAATCATTTATTTCTTCTTAGGAACATGGCTCATTTAACGAATGTCAAAAACTTATAATATAAATACAATATAAGAAAATTAAGAAAAAATAATTTACATCATTACAATAAAATAAAAAGTTCCTAGTCTCATTAGACTATACAACTATACTATATCATCGGTTTTATGAAACAGATACATTGTATTTAAGCCTAAGTAAGCTAGTGTTGGCCAGGAGGAGAAAAAGCCAGACAAACAAACTCCCCATACTCTTTGTTTTAAAAAAAAAACGTAACTCCTATTATCTATATATATAACCATTGGTTCTAGGAGAAAATCATCACTATTATATACTATATGTCAGGACTTTTTATGGCATTTTCCTATATTGTTATAAAATTATTATGTAATGATAATAACTGGTACCAACTTAACATGCTCTCCGAGTCTCCGAAACCCAGAAATACTCAAGATATTTGCCATAACAACAAATTACACTTCACAAATATCCATAGGTCCATTATAAAAAAATATCTTTCAGATAAATATCTATCTTCACCAGGAATTGAATTGTTGAATAGTTTACATTTAGAGTAGGCTTTTGTTATGGTTTAGAAAAATGAGAATAGAATATAGGAACCATGAAAATGCAATATTTGGCCAACATAAATAAATATAGGACACATTGGCAATGATCCATTGTGATTCATTATACATGCAAATTTTTATGCAGATACGTCTACATATAAGTTAATTTGTACATTTAGGCCATTTTTCATTACTTTAATTTGCAATGTGCATTCTGTGAAATTTAAATGAAAATTGGTATTTAAAGTAATGTGAAGAGTGGTTTGGATCGCTTCTGCAGCAGCAATTCAATATTTAAAATCTTTTTATTTGATATTATATTATATCTTCTTGATTTAAAAGAAGTAATAAGTTTCTTTGTGCATTCTTTCCGCTGCAAAGGATTTGTCCATAGTAATGTAACTGCATAATAAATACAGTATCTATATGGGTAATGTGTGATTTGGTGTAATTATTAAAATAAAAAACAAAATTGCACAATGCAGTAACTGCATTAAGAAATTTTTTTAAAGTAGAAAAATAAGTGTACAAGGTTTTACAAACCACAAAGATAAGACTGTATAATTCTTTACGAAACAGGAGATGGATAGGTTATTGTGGAAAATTTTTAGATGTATGCGTCTCATAGATTTATTATCAATTCATTTCGATGTAATATTATGTGTGTTACTGTACGTAAATTTTGTTTCTTTATTGGGTTTGGGTTAAGATTTAACAATATAGAATAGAGTACGTAGATTTAGCTGTAACTTAAACAGAAAACTAACCTCCAGCAATAAGGTAAGTGAAAGATGTGCGGTCATCGTAGTTTTCCTTTGACTTTGATCGCGGGTCCTGGGTTTCCTTGCGACGATATGCCGAGAAATCAGGATACGAAATATCAGTGTGCGCAAAACGCACCTGACTTGGCACTGAAAATGACATGTTATGTAACATGAATTTTCACAATAATTACCAATTATTTTTCTACAAATATGGGACATAATCATTAGGACTTACCACGAGTGCTGTGTCTCGGCTTCAAACCTTGAATAGGAAGAGATCCACTCAAGGTTTGCACCGTCGAAGTCGTTGGAAGAGGGTTTGCAATCACTTTTTCTGATGGTACCACCACAGCTACAGCTTTAAGGCCATTATTGAGGATAGAGGTGGTGGATTTGAAATAGGGGGCTAAATGCCCAGCCCTTGCCACCGAGGTCATTTTTCAGTCGATTACGCGCAATACAATTGCTTTTAATGACTATCTCTACTTGCGTTCACAGATCACAGACAACTCCTATGACTTCTTTAGTTGGAAAGAAATGTCATGTCAATGTCAATGTCATTATGTCACAGCACACAGTTACTATAAAACCTAAAAATAGAAAACACTGTTCATTCAGCCAATAAAATGTCAGTGCCGTAAGTGTTGCTAGTCTATTTGTTATTACCTGTTTATTTAGTCTGTGTACTGAAAATATAAGTTTTAACTTAAAAAACTAGATGGCACTGTGCATGTATAATAATTTAGATACTTTGTTTTCCTAAATAAAAATTATGAATAATAAATACAAAAAAATCCTTACGAGGTCGAGGTATTCATATTCAGTGAAACGTTCCATATTAAAATAGTAGGTACCCATTCACCATTATTATTATTCTACATTCACTAACATTTGGTTATTGTGACTACCTAGTACCTACTAGAAATAAAATAAAATACGGTAACCATAAGAAACACAGAACGGGAATTTACAAAATTCAAATTCGAAATCATTCAAACCTGTAGCTATTCATACAGTAAGTACCATTGCACATTATAGCGTTATTATTTGCTCAGTAAATCACATTTTGTGAAATAACCCATCGAGAAGATGACACGGTGAAAGAAATTGCACATCCTCTTCTTTTTCTGAAATTCTTACTTCACGTTCGTTAATGGAAGCAACATGGTACAGTCTTTAGGCGCCAATACCTACCTAAATAATGATTTAAAGCGGTGACGCACTATAGGAAGTGCGTGGAATGATCACAGGATTCGACAGGACGCCGCGGATGCGCGGTTACGTGACACCGGTGATACTTGCCTCATTCTCCTACATTTCTATTCCATTGCCGGCTCAAGCTTGATTTGTTATCAGGTAATATTGTATTATTACCTTTCTGATTTGGCGCACGGCCCTTTACTAAGTTTCTTGGTTATCTGTGGAGAGTTTATGTCAGGAAAAAAGTCTAATGATAATTCATTTTTATTGTTATTATAGATATTAGTAATAGAAGGTGTTTTTATGTATAAAATGGCCGCTTTGCTTTAGTATTACACATATCTATAGAAATTAATTTATAATACCTATCGGTAAATAAACTAAAACGCATATTATTCTAGATCTAAAACAGTTTTAAAGGTTCTAAGCCCCGTTAAGACATTTAAACTCAAACTATCTACATAATTACTTAATATCTGATAGCCCTTATGGGACGTTAACCCTGTGACTTCCTTATAGTTACCGTAATCAGTCGTACTCGTAACAATCGTAACTCGTAATCATCAAAACCAATGATAATAATGAGTTGTTATATAAACTGTTTTCCTTGTTCAAAATTCGTTTTAGTAAAGTTCAATTTTTTTTTCAGTCAGTGAAAAGTTTTGAAGTGACATTGAAACTTTTTGCTTTACGGGGCTTCGTACTTGTGCAACTTTTACGTAAATCATAATATTCAACTGTGATGGTAAGTTTATTTTACCATTTATAACAAAGCCGTAGATTCAGTTTTGTATTTGTAATTCAAATCAAACGTATTATGCCGGTGTTACAGTTATTTTGTATTAGAAGATCCCCCTAAATTCAATTATTAACAAGAACTTACTTTAGTTTTCCTTTGGCAAGTGTAATGTTTATGTTGTTACTATAAACGATTTACTATACGTAATTTTAACCAAACTGCTTGAATATTATGCTAAACTTCAACAGATGGCTCTAGCAGTACGTCATCAACGCATGCCTTAAAGCCACACGACGTACAAAACTCCATAGAAATATGTTTTTTAATAAAGTCACGTCATTATCATAAATTAATTCTCTACAAGCCACCCACAACACGCGACCTCGAGGAATTCGATGTACCTGCGTGTACTACATAATTTCAATGCCAGAGCTGCGTTTCGGCTGTCCATGAGAGACGCAATGTACACACACATACTTTGTACTTGCAAGTCCGTAACACACGGCACTCACACAACTACACTATCCTTGACAACTCAACTACACCCAAAGCAATAAATAAGGCAGTTTAGTTGCGTGAGCCGCCTGGATTTAGTAGTAGGTACTAGTTACTTACTGCGTCCGACTATGCAGCAGTAGGTTCGTAATAATGGCCTCATCCATAAGTATATTAGACTTACAATACCTACGTTCCTTCCTTAAAATAATTCCGAATCATAGGTATGCGCTGAAGATTCTTTTTTGTTTGGTACAGTTTGATTTGGTAACACAGCTCTATAATTCTTTGAGATTTAAAATAAACAACAATAATCCGCGGATTGACCTTGTGGAAGTGTAAGCGTTATAATACATACAAAAAATATAATTTACCTAGGTATTATACGACAACGATGACCTTAACTTGCATAGTTGAGCATTTCCGCGGTGCCAACACTACAGTAGGTTGTCGCGTCACGCACAATTTTACACAAAAAATTCCAATGTGTGTATGCATACGCACACTCGTCAATCTAATGTTGTAGTTACATCTACGGTTTATACATATAGTCAGTTATACGTTTTGTAATAGATGGCGCTGTGTGTCCTCGGTAGTTAGGCGTGCGTTTCTAAGATGCGCTTCGGTTTCGGTATGAATAGAGCGAGTTCTAGTGTGACGATGCGCGCGGGGCGCCTTTGGGAGGGACGGCCCAATTTAAAACGCGCTTGCCCATTACACAATGAATTTATTGCCGCATGCGACTGACACATATTGCGTGCATGTCGTATGTATGTTACTGGAATGTTTGGACAATTAGCGCCAAGGTAGGCTCGATATCTTAATAAAGTACAGCTATTTCAGTCAGCTGTTTCATGAGTCGCGGTGAATGTAATTAATCGCTGTTTCAGGACACTGTCTTCGACGGACGGGTGATTAGTCTGTCAAATTTACATAAGCCACGTCTTAACTGCATTGTACTTATAGTATTCTAATGTTTTTTGGTTGGCGGGGATCCAAATTGACCGGTCATTTGGTGTAATTTGGCAAGTTTTCTTCGCCGACACCTGTCGTCATCGGGTTCAGTATACGAAGTTCATGTCGACTTAATTTGATTTTTTCATTGATTCTAAACATTTTTACGATTATAAACGATATGGGACAGTAAAACAAAGGAAGTCTGTTTAATAAAAAACGTGAAAGATTAGGTATGTGAAAAGAAAAATAACACATTGTTTTCATTCAATCAAATGGCGCAAACAAATGATTGCAAGGTGAACCTTCCTAGCTAGGTCACTGTTCTTTTAAACAATAGAATACCTAATATCTATTTGTCGTTTTCTAGTTATTTATTAGGAACGAAATTTACCAAACAACACTTTCTTTTACCTGTTCATCGGTTGCCTGAAATGTCAACGTCTTTTAAAATGGAAGTCTTCTGGATGTGAATATTTTAGTCGAAACTGTTTTAATTTCTTTTAAGGAATATGAATTTCATAATGACATTTATAACTGCTAAATATAAAGTGGCCATGCATAATAAATTGTTAAAACTCTACCTATTCGTAAAACGTATGCTTGTATGAATTATGTATAAATTCAAAAACTTTTCTACTACTAGATACTATAAACTTTAACCTACTCAAACTCAAATATGAAATTCGTACACGTCTGCATTATTCTAAAAAACGCCGTAAGTTATCTTGATATTAATTACCTACTCGTAATTTATAGAATAGATTAATTCCACCTTTATTTCTCGGAACGCCAAAAGTGCGTCAACCTATGATAGGTACCTAATTTATGTTTTAGAATCCAAACTGGTTTTGAAAAGACACATGGTGCGTGACAAAGACCGTAGTAGGGGTTGATTAAGAAAGGGAATGCTTCGTAAATGGAACGGCCGAGGTACGTAAAGGTGCCCTCTTTGTGTCGCGTACTTACATTCAGTACAATTATTTGGCGTACGCCCTATTATTCTATAGATCACTACATTCCATGGACTTCGGATGAATGTGGGAGGAAAGAAGATCCACATTACAGTCTTAATTAAGACTTTATTTGTGGAAATAAATACTAAAATAAGTACTAAGCGTAGGAACTGTACGATACCTTTAGAGGTGTATGAATATTTTCCATTGATAATTTTAGTGTTGCTTGTTGACCATAGGCGACGTTGACATTTACAATGAGGTGACTCTTCTTTTTTTACCTGAGAGAATTCTGAATTGACCATTGGAAGGTCTTTTGGTAAATTTATGGAAATGTTTGCGTCGGTACAACTAACCCCTGGCTCTTCCCACCCTTTGTCGTACTATCAGTGTAAATTCTGAATCTGAAAAATTCCGGACGTCTGCGTCTGCTCATAGAATTCAGAATCTGATTCTTGACGCAAATTTCGGACGTTTGCGCCCGCCCTTAAAGAGACAAGGCTAATGCTGCACTAGAAAGAGGAAGGAGACGGTCAGACAAAGTCTCGTCTTTAAGTAACTTACGTGTGATTCTTTAAAATTTCCGTAATAGAAACGTGTGAACGTAAGTTTCGTTGATTTTCACTTCAGTAAAGTAGAACTTACTGTAAAGTAGGTATATTTGCAGTTCAAGTGGAAGGCAGGTCCTCCTTTGGCGACCCCTATGCTTAACTAGCGTCTCACCTGCCATGACTTGAACCATACAAAAGTTATACTTTCAAAAGTTTTTTGGTGTAAAAAAAAGTTTAAGGACGTTATACGTTGCAAAATTTTAAATACTGTTCTACGCATTTACAGTTAAGAGATGTAAACAAAAATTAAAATTATACTTCTGAGTTTTTCTCAACCCTATATTTTAGAGATTTGTCGTTGTTGCCGAGTCATCTGTTAAGTTTTAAGCAAATGTGTATCTGATTAAATAGTTATGGCATTCAATAGAATTAAAATTATTAATTCAAATAGACATGAAATTTTTTATATCTGTACATTGGTAGTCAGTTAATTTAATTATTAACCGACTGCACTTAACTTAGACTGTAAGCAACAAAGGATATGCGAAGGGCGATGTTTACGTAGAAATTTAAATAAATGTATTTCATTCATTCATAGGCGATAATCGCCGTGCGTTGGGGCCGCATACGGAAACCTTCCTCCAAGGCCAAAAAACTGGTTTTATGACCGGTATCATCATAATACCAAGTTGGATGAGTGCGACAGGAGAACGCCGAGGAATTTTATGGTGAGTAAAACTATAAACCGAATTTTGCCGTGGATTTCAAAGTATTTCCTCTTCTAGGAAAACAGCGGCGGAGATCGGAGTTCTAAATTGGATTTGAAGTCGCATTCACGAGTCTTTGTTTCGTTTGAAAGAGGAACAAATAGCAAGAAGGGTCTTTTCATGTTTTAAATGGGTCAAGGTGTATTTGTATAGGGGGATGTGTTGATGTCATATACGAGTAATATTGTAGCGACAGTAAATGAATTTGTAGGGAGTCTGTGTAAGGGTCCTGGGTTCGAGTCCAGGAAGTAGTCATGTAAGTGGCTGATTACTGCGAAGTCTCTGAACTAAACTATTATTTTGTTAATAAAAATATATTAACTAAACACAATATTGATTATGTACATAAGTAGGTAGGTAAAGTAGGTAGTAGAGTAATTAGGTAGATACCAACCTAAATATCGTTTTTTTAACCGACTACGCCGTAAGGAGGATAATGTTTTTTTGGACAACGTAATCTGTGCATGTATACCTATATGACATATGTATGTATGTCTTTTATGTCCATTTCGTTAGAACAGTCGACAGCCCAAAAAGCTTACCAGATTATAACATAATATTTTTTTAGCAGTTGGGTTTTTTGTTTTTATATTAACGAATACTAGTTACATTAATTACAAAACAACTTATTAAGGCAACACCGACAAGTATAGTTCAATATATTTGCATTAAAGAATAAAGAAACGACATGATAGATTTATGCCATAGTAGGTAGTTTTAGTAGTGTTGGTGAATTATTAAATCCACGGGTCATTTACTCCGGGACATCTGGCGAGCACGTTTAGACACCATTTATTCATAGTGAGTACTTCTTTGACTAACTTTGAACACATTTCGACTAACTGCGCCTTTTTTCCCTTCCATTTAACCATTCGAATAACGCTAAATAACGCTACACACCCATAGCCCAACAGGATTTCTTGTGTTATGGGTGCCATGGACAACACAGATACACAAATATACACCCAGACTGAGAACAGAAATTTAAATTCATCCTTCAAATTTTGGCCCCACTGGGAATCGAACCCGGACAGTTTTAAACGGCGATCCAGCGTGGTAACCATTGCGCTATACGGATTGTCTATAATCTTCATGTAGGTAGCTATTTCTACTTAGTATTTATTAATATGCCACTTACATTGTGCATTGTATTTATTTTAATTCGTTTTGTTTGCGAAATGTGTAATAAAATGAATGTTGTAATTAAATATGGTGAAATTAAACAATCCTTTATAATTATCATTTTTAATGTGAAAAGTAATTGTGGCCAAGGTTTAAACGCTACGTGGTTGCAAACCTAATAAACTTTTAAAAGTAGTTATATTTTTGTATATGAAGTAACAAAGTGCATACAATAAAGTTTGCAAATATTTTTGCACATGCAGTTTCGTAGCACTGCTACGTGTTCGTAGATGTCGTAGCTGCATTCGCTACGGTGCATCGATGCAAGCGTAGCTCGTAGCAGGAATGCGTTTCGTAGCAACAAACATGTAAAATTTAAAATAATGCATGTTTTGTATAAGCTGATTAAATTTTAAACCTCCATATAGTTTTTTTTAGTTATTATAGAGCCTTTAATGACAGTAGATTAAACCAATTATGTATAAGTTTGAAAAATAGCTGTATTTCGCTGCGTCAGCAGTTCAGATTGGTTGAAGGGTTAATGGTCAGTCCTAGAGGCAAAGAATTTTAAAATCATGAGCTACAACATACAATCATTTTTTATTTTATTTATTAATTAAAAAAATATTTTAATTTAAAAAGAGAAACAAAGTACTAAAAACTGTTCAGTTCATTTGGCATTTTTTGCCTCATTCGCCAAGGAGAACATCCTTCTAAATATAATTACTTTCACTTTTTAAGCAATAAACGTACTTATTTTTGTACACACTGAGCATAATTATTTAATAATTGCTAAATTAATAATAATAAAATTTAAATAAGATTTCTGTCAATTACGAGCCTATATTATTTTACGAGGAGTAATATCGCGTTAACTAACTTCTTACTCACGATTTTTTGTTAAACAAAGAACGCCTATGAATATTTAACAAGTGAATAATAATTAATTAAAACAGGTTTAATGCGGCAAAAGAGCAGCTGAGTTAGAACACTGTAGGTATTATTATGTAGTTTTCAATGAGCCTTGAAAACATTTGAACTGCAATAAAATGGCCTAGAAGACGCAGCTTAAATCCAGATTAAATAATATGGACTTATAAATGGATTGGATAGATATTTCTGACTTGCATATGTCAATATCGATGTCTGTCTGTTAGCTAGGCCTTTCGGCTGACATATAATTGTGTGTGTGCGTATCAAACCCAAAAACTTTCTGCAATTATTTTTCGTACAAACCTTAATGATAAATCTCAAAGTCGTACCTCTGCATTTTTCTCAGTCGTATTGGTCGATATAAGTTCCTAGGAGTATTCCCCTGAACTAGGATTGAACCCTAAAACGAGGTTGTAAAAACTCCAAGACACCTTTAGCAGGTGGCTTCACCATCCATGCAGCGGTTGTAGCTTGAAACCTGTTAATCAGATTACTCGTTAAACTGGTTCCTATCGGTCTTAAGGTTCTGTGATTTTTGCAGCCGGTCCTTTACAATTGCAGATGGAATATAATTATAAAGCTATGCCATATAGTGTAAGATTTTTTGTCGTTTTAAAAGTGATGTTAGAGACAAAGACTGCTAAAAGGATTTTCATTGCAGTTATAGCTTAAAATAGATATCTACGAGTATAGACATAACTCAAATTCTAATTTACATTTTTGATGCGATGGACGTCGATCGCTATTAATATCTTTTAATGAAATATCAGATAAGTCGGATAAAGAGGTTCTGATTTTTTTGTTTTTTCTCGTCAATCTAGAATTATTACGCAGGCCGACTTCTCTTCATTATATTTTCAACTAATTGTAATCCAATCTTATAACATATTAAAAAGACAATTTTTACTCCAAACCTTTCGTTTCACACTATTATCCGATCAGGTTTAACTTTTTATGCTTACAATGATTTCATGAAAATAGTTGAAAAAACCTACATGGCTCAACAACTGGTGGATTTCATTAGTTCCGGTAAATTCTGTGGAGTTTATTGATCGTATGGCTATATAATCCATTAGTGGCACGAGATGACGGGCCTCTCTTTGTTAGAGTTTTGTTTTTTCTTTTAGTTTTAAAAATAAATATCAATATTATTTTAAACGTTATGAAAATTGTAAAAGTTTAAGGTCATTTGGCATTTCAAAGAATAAGTAGGAAAAAAATTATATAATTTTATATAAAAAAATATGTTGGTAAGTGTGCTCACTGTGAAAACACAAAAACGACCCAATTGGGATGCCTTTTCTTTTTCTTTTAAGAACAAGACGGCCAATCCTTAAAGACAGCAGAACGCAGAACACTTTTCGATTATTTCCAAAAGAAAAAAAAAATCATCGGAAAAGGTGTGAAATTTAAAATCATTACTCCCCTAAAATATAATCATTACTCACTCTAAAACAAATTGCCCACACAACAAAAGAATCGTGTTACTTCGTTGTCAAAAAAAAACTAACTTTACTCGAAGCGTGTTTATATTCGAGACAGTAGATTCAATGTATCACGTGGGTAGGTGCGCAGGCGCAACCGGAGCGCTATGAGAAGTATGAGATGCGTGAGAGTGGTCCCGGGTAACGAACCCGCTGCGCGTTTAGTTTATTTTGATGCCTATGTTTTGGCCACAGCGCACTAGTAGAAATAGTGGGCATTAGGGATGTCGCACTTTGAAAAGTGAACGAAACTAGGTATCAGGAAGTTGTATCGTTCAGCTCAGTTATTTTTATTACCTGCCAAATTAACTTCAGATTTATTTAAACAAGTGTCTATAGAATAATGTGGTGTCCCATTTTATTTTTATGTATTTATCAAAAAGTGTACCAAACCTGTAAAAATTGTAATAATTAATAACTTAAATTCTTCAATAATAATTAAATTGTTTTCATGTTTCTCTGAAGTTATCACGCACCTGCCATAAAATTATCTCCTCTTACCGACCTCGCTTCGCTTCGGGAGACCTAGGCCTAAGTCCTTTTTTTAAACCTACCATTTCGAAGTTTGTACTGTATCGATAAATCTGTACCCATTCCTATGATACAGTTATCTCCAGCAATCTTGATATAGGCTCGTCCCTACAAACCCACACATACATGCAGGGGCTTCATAATAAATAATTGGTCCAACTCACATCGACGTATCAGGTCTCTGTGAAGTAATTTTGCATGTGACGCGGGCTTCGTTTATATCCGATGACTAAAATAGTTTCAGAACACTAGACAAAGAACAGTTGCAGCTCGACAGATGAGTGAACTCTGAGCTATCCTTGAAGAGCGAACGCGGGATTTTTATTTCATCGTGGTTCACTCGACTCGCTAGCCTTTATAGTCTGTGGTAGAAAAAAAAAGAAAGTACCTACTTAAATACTCGATGCTGGATTGAAAAAAAGTTTCACGTCAATCATAGAATTAAAAAATAAAAACTTACGATTAGGTTACTAGCCTGACGCATACGCATTTCTATTTCTCATTAATAACAATAAATGGATGAATGATTATTTTAATTTATATGTCATTAAATTATATTTAGCAATTTTTTTTGGAATGTTACCGTAGGTAATGCTTAGGTAATTCTAAGAAATTATTTTAATTTATTTTATTGTTAGACTGCGTTTGACTTCGAACTTGAAAAAAAAATTAACGATGACTTTGCTATAATTGTCAGAGTTCACAAAAAAGAATAAACGTTGACTTGACACGCACACATAAACATTAGCGAATAAGGGATTTATAAATTCAGTATATTCAACAAACATTACCCACCTTCTGTCACAGTCGGATTAAAACCGTTGTTAACAATAAAATCAAATAGCTATGTTCTGATGTCATCCATGATTATTCCTCGTTAGTCACTTCTATAACTAGTAGTGATAATGTTAATTAAGTAGTCGGTGTGTTAGAAGTGTTGAGAATCACACCTACTCTTGTTATTCTTCTTAATTTTCTTAAATAGATACACTGCAGTACTGGCATTGTTTGTGTCCTTAAATAGGAGCTTAGGTAAGAACTCTATCTAATATGCTGTTAGAACAGATTGACAGGTCATTGGCTAACCCAGAGGTATTTAAAGTATGCGCTGTGCATCGTGAGACTTTAATCCTAAAACCTTAATCTTAGTACATCAAATAATCATAGGTAACAACATCCTTCAAGATCCAGTCAAGATAATTATATCACTATACGTGTAAGTGCACCGGTGGTCTATTAAAGTTTAGAAACCACTGACTTAACCCTTATTAGCCTGTTGGCCGTTTTTGGTATACATTTTTTTTTAAGTGACCATTAAAGCTTCCTTAACTCAAAAAAGTGTACGATTATCTTAACATTATAATATATTAATAATATAAATTTAATTAAAAATTAAAATAAAAGGTTATCAATGACGCACGTCGTGTCCTTAGGTGTACATAAAACTATATTTAGTTTTAAATAAACACTTCCAATGCTATCTTGTCTATAGTCTATATCGTGAAGGGTTAAAATTTCGGTATTTTTTAATCATATAACAGGAACGAGTGAGTTTCACATTTGAAGCGATTGAATTTCATATTAGGTACATTATAAATTATGGTCAAACTTTAACCACAGAGTTAGTTCACTAGTTCAGGGGTTCCCAAATTTTAAAGTAAACAAAAGACCAATCAAATGTAGTTTATTAAAGAAACTCATATCAAATTATTACAAATCGTCACTGAATTTTACGAAGTTCTTTATATCTTTTTGGCGAAAACCTAATGAATATTCTACAGAACCGAGTTTGGGAATCATTGCTCTAGCTCATAATATTTGTTATTAATTTGATTGCCTAAAAAGAATGCGAAACAACGCGAAACACAAAATGTCTACAAGTTAAAATGAGGAAAAATTTACTAGGTAGCTCTACAGACATTAGTTATTAACTATTAAAACGTAGAAAACTGAATATGTAGGCTTTTATGCGTGTGTTTTGGCCGCGTGAAGAGGTCAGCTTGCCCTGAATTAATTTCACATTTGCATAGCTCAGCGACTCTAGTGTGTCGGCATTGAAGATAACGTCAACTTACTAAATGGTTGACATGATAACTGTTTTAGTAGGAAAGTAGGGTTGGATTTTAAACCACTTTTTGAGATATAAATTAAATGAGCCGGATTTTTTTTTCAGGTGATTTACGCCTTTGAAACTGTACAGTATGGTAATTTCTCGCTCTCAGTGCACATTTGAGATTTACCTAAGTTGGTAAATTTTACATAAATGTGTACCTATACGTAATCTTAAATATTTAAATATTAAATCTTAATTAATTTATCTAATAGTAATGGCATAGATATGCGATGGTCAACATCAGTTATGGCAGATTTTTCGAAGTTTAGACTCTGAGAATAATTATCGTCAGTCGTAGAAGTTTTAGATTAGAGGGCGATGGAGGGTTAACCTGTCTTCGAAATCGTATTTCCTCACATTGAAGATGAAACAGTTATTCCTCACTGTAACCTTACACACTGTAGCCCTTACACTGTAGCCCTTGGGCTACTATGCAATTTTCCTCAGATTAGTCCTATTTTAGGGGGCGTAGGTACGGGGAACGGGATTTTTAAATAGCGTCCGGGTAAAACCCATACTCTTGTGTCCCTAAAATACCAGCCAATTGAAATCGAAGCTACATTAACATAAATCTGTTTTGAGCATTCCTATCTATTGTATTAAAGCCAATTAAGCCTTAACTAAGTCAAAAATTACGTGACGCGGCATTCTGTCATGCATTTCATTTATTGATTTTGATTTGTACATTTTATTCAAGAGTGTCAGGGAAAAAACAAAGGAAAAACGTTATTGCTATAAAAGTCCACATTTAACGTGGAACTTCCTGTTTTAACACCCAAACAAAGTTTAAAATTAGCTGCATAGGATCGTAACTGTCCAGATTAAACTATTATTAGTCAACGCGACACATGGTCAAGGATAAATAGTTTCGGTCTCCAAGGTTACTTGGCTATTAACGGCTCATTAAAAATACACCTAAAGGGACTCCGTAGTACTAAGAAGACCTTTGCGCTTAAATTTCGAACATAATTATGTCAAACAATAGTTAAATGAACGTCAAATGTTTTTTAGCCGGGTTTTATGTCTGACATGCATCTGACGGGACTGTGGAGCAAATGGAGTGCGGTAGTGTGCGTTTTGTTTTATTTCCTAAATTTAACATTTTGAGCATAAAATTAGGGTTATTCTTTCCTTCTTCAATAAACTTTAACTATGAAAAATTAAATGGGACCAATCGGAAAATATCAGCTTTCAAACAAAAAAAGAATTTTGAAAATCAGTTCACACAGTAAAAAGTTCTGAAGTAACAAAGAAAAAAAAAATACAGTCGAATTGAGAACCTCCTCCTTTTTTTGAAGTCGGTTAAAAAATGACAAATTTATACGTCTGTATTATTATTTTCAAGGGGCTTAAAGTTGAAGCCTTCACCTGTTTTTTTGGCGGTTTTTGAATTTAGAAGTCCTCTACTGGGTAGGCCTAGATTTTATCAAACATACAAAGTAACTACATAAGAGTATTTTATTAAAATACTGGAGTACAGATTATATTAATAATAGTTTATTGTGTAATACTGTTATTTTCGAAAACGTTTTGCAATAGTTTAAAATAGTGTCATATAACACCTTCTGAAACAAATTAGCTTCGTTAATATAACTGATGTGTTGTGCCTAAAACTGTTAATTAATTTTAATAAAATTAATAGCCAATTAGACACAACATAAATAGTGTATTAAGGTTGTGCGTTTGTCCATTTAACGATCGCTGCAATCCGTCACGTTTTTGGGTACCCCACCTTGACAGTAAAAAAGGAACGGTAGGTCAACAATATTTTACTATTTTTTGTCTCTTTCTGTCTATAGGACCTACTAATGATGCAATCCACAACTGTCTCACTGCTGTGCTCGGGCCTCCTTACATTGTGAGGAGTATAGATCATAGTCCATTAGGCTAGCCAAGTGTTTTCCTTAACCGTAGCAAGTTATTATTATTTTTTAATTGTCACATAACATTAATGAAAATTAGAGGTGCTTGCTAGGTTCAAATTTAGGAAATTCCGTTAGGGAGACCAATAGGATGTCCTGTCTGTTAGGGTACCACGCGAATTTTTTTATGCACATTTACATACTTATCCTTTTTATACTACACCGTTACTATGTCCACGCATCCGACAGCCGGCCTGTGACGTCATCGACTAAAGAATGTAGGCTTCGTACTCAATGAACATTTTATTGCAAATCCGAATCGTTATGCCTTGCTATATTGAATAAAGATTTACTTCTTACATTTTTATCTTTTGTTGTTACTTGTTGTTGTTGTTGAATAATAAAGCTAATAAGAATGTTATTTGATCGTTATCTACTACTTTCTTATCAATATTGAGAAACGAATTATCACCAGTACGTTATTTCTTCAAAACTTAGTTAATTTTAATTCGAAATACAACACTTTCGTTATGGTTAAAAGTAGTAATTTTTGTCAGTCCGTCCTCGTGATGTGGAAATATTAAAAAATATTTTTTCGATTTCCAGTATACTCCAGTTAAATTCTCTTACCTGCCTATACGAGTAGTAAGGCCGTTTAAATCGATTACGATAATATTTTAGCGTTTATATGTTGTTTGTGCACCACGTCAAGGATCTTAGTGTGTGACTATGACATATGAGTGTGTAGCATTGAAAAATGTGTCGGCTAAATCGCCTTTTAATATATCAAGGCATAAATAGAGCTTGTAATTAGAACGCACTGACTAAGATTAAGTTTCCGACTACTTGCATTCTACCACCCACCGCGATATAACTCATTCACTCGTGTCAGACTACACCAGACTACTTTTAAATGTAAACCGCTGCCACATCGAGTTATTATACACGAATAAGTAATCGTTGCCCCTAGCCAAATTACTAACGATTTTGACTAAATGTGCTATATATCTTAGTTTAATTTTAGATAAGTGAATTTATTACATCTAGTTTGTTTTGCTTGTTTTTTAGCGCATATAATAATATCACATTAAATTATTATGTAAAAATATTGTTATTTGCGGCCTAAATGGTTTGACCTACTATGATTATAAGGTGTCATTGAATTTGCCTCCAATATAGGAAAGACATAGGGTATAAAGTTTTTAAAGGTAGTGCATTCTCCCCAATTTTATTCTTAACTTTCCTTGAATTTATGTTTAATGGTCACCACTTAAATCAGATAGGCTTGCTTGTTTAAAGGTCGTCTGTTTGTTTGTCAACAGTTTAGATAAAAAAAGTAGTCTAATCCGGTCATTGTTTTGTAAGTCGATTGAATCATACGAGTAGTTTAATATCAGACAAAAGCGACGTATCTACCTCAACTTAGACTTTGAATAGCTTCTCCTTTGCAGCTGTGTTTGACACCTGAGCAGGGGTCAAATGTCCTTTAATGGACATGTTTTTAGCGCAGAGGGGTCTATATTTTATACTACTGTGTCTATGATAAGACTAGAGTTGTTTTGTTTTCAATGTTGTCTCATTATCTTGAAGCCAAAAATTTTGAAGGTTTCACTTCTACCGTGTGTTTACACATTTTTTTTACTTATCTATTAATTTATCGGCATAACAGTACAGGCACTAGTTCCCCAAGAACACTGACAACTTCGGTAAGCCCACAATTCACCGTTGATTCTAAGGTTATCGACTAACTTTACAGACTAATTGACTTTATCTACTGAATTAGACTTTCGCGACCTTTTGAAGAACCCTGTAACTGTTACTTAGTTAAATTTATGTCTTTACTACTGTATAGGGTAAGGTTATCTAATAGATAACTATAGTTAATTTAGTAAAGAGAAACAATTGACAATCACGTAGCTGTAAGCTGTATAAAGCTCTTTGACTCCTTTATTGTGGCACTTACGCAAAATGTTTAATGCAGGCATAGAATTTTACTGAGACTCATTTTAAATTTGGACTTATTTGGCACAAGCAAGCTCAGGGTATTTTTAATTCTAATTGTTTTCGATAAAAAGTCTGCTTAAATGTCTGTTGATCGTCTGACAAACCTTAAGTTACACAACATGGCTCTTGGAATAAATTATCATTGTATATTTGTCTTTATTTGGCTCTTTTGGTTGACAACGATGGCGACTACTTGTGCAGCCAGTTGGCTCTACCGTTCTGACAAGCAATGGGTCTCAGTGTCAATTCCGGGCCAAGGAAGAACTTAATGTTATCTGTCAACTCTATACCTGTAAATTTCAAAGTGAAATGAAAGGTTTAAAAGCCTACACTTCTTTACATTTAATTACCCGCCTTAAACCACCCTACATTCTAAACCATAATAAGAGCTTTTAAGTTATAATTGACAGCATTCGAATGGCAAGCGGTTAAGTGGCTTTATGGTTAGGTGCTCGTAATATTAAGGATATCTGTCGGTTCCCATCGGACTAGCTTTCCCTGGATTAGGCAGCCGGTACCGGCTCCCGTCTCACCTTGGAGAGTAATTATAATGATCGGCGCCGGAACCCTAGTCTGGGACGGTACTCCTTCCTGGAGAGGCGTGCCGGGTGCCGCAGCGGAGGTACGCCCACGCTCGCTCCGTCCCTCTCTGCCTCACCAAAACCAGCAACTAAACCTCTCACCTCTCGCTCGCACGTCCCGACTCGACACCCCACGCCCCCACACACCGTAATAACCCAATTTGTAAGAACCCCCCTTTTTCAAGGACGGCCGTCGGTCTTTATGGCGGCGTCGACGACGTTGATTCCCCGATCGACCTTGTTTATTTCAGTTTCTTTTTGTTTAGGAACTGGCTGAACTTATTTTCGTACTGTACCGGGCTAGGTCTAGTTGTTTTCGTGAGGAAACTAAATGAAGTTTTTAGTCGTTTCGGAAGCCGGAGTCTCGGGAGCGCCGCCGCGCGCTACTCTGATGGATGGTAATTATTTGGGCCGTAACGTCTCAATTCCCTCAAACGTGTTTAGGTATGCTTAAGGGATAATTGGTTATGCTTTGTTTGAATAATCAACTAGACCGCGAATATGTTGTGCGAATAGGGTTGACAGTCGCAGATGGATGGTCGGGGTGACGTAAAAAGTGATATGGCAGGTTTCCTCATTTGTTTAAGTCTGAGAGTTCAAGGCCGCGGTACACCCTTGTCAGATTCGTCGTAGGGTCGTCTAGACGCCTTCACACCTCCAACCCTTTAAGGGTCCAGTTCAATTACGTCGTATTTAGAGTCCCTACAATCGCGAATTGGTTCGTATTTCTTTTTGTTGGATATCTCATTAGGATTTACTCCGGGCTCAGATTTGTAGCTATTTTCTTGTTTACAATGGCTTACAGTTTCAAAGTTACCTTTGTTTCTTTTGTTTTTGAAAACTTTGCCTATTTACTAAGTTAGATACTAGTGTATCTAAAAAAGGTAAAACTTTGTTATGTAACTGATTAGTTATTTATTTTCGTATCTAATAATTACATTATCATTTTCACGGTACAATTTATTTAAAAAGTACTCGAATATAGAAACACTTACATTTACTTTTTTATTCTTAGTCACACTTTTGTGTAAAACTGGAGACAAAATGTCCTAGCTAGGTACAACCTTGTTGACTTAACTTTACGCTTGAAAAGTTTTATAATCTCTAGCAAATACCTAAACAGCAGGGGCTGAAAATCTAAATCGGTTCCCAATACGATTTTCTCTTTAAATAGGCTGAAAGGGTTCATTGCGAATTTTTATTTTATTTACCATTCCATTTTATTCTCACGTTAGGTCTGAACAACAGATTAGAATATATTTTAAACACTCATTTTCAGTATTAACATTCTTTCAGAGCTTAAATAAAATAATATATATATTTTTTAGAATCAAATTAACAAAGCCTCTGACGCATCGATTGTTAATCGTACCCACCTAAGTATACCTACATTAAAAGCGTCACAAACGCATTGTCAACTGAAACAGCGTTACCTAAGTGAAAATAGCAAGACCAAAATGTTCTCTAAAATAAACAAATTACATCACAAACCCTTACACTCATAGCCTAACACTTCGTTATAGCAACTGTGTATATTTTCTTTAATCTGACGATTTGATTTGAAACGCAAAATGTAGTCTGTGTAATCTCGGCCGTCACGACAAATGTCTTTCTAGCCTGATCTGACGTTTATCGTATGGCGCGATTGTGGAAACGCACCTTAAAAGTGAAAAACACGACGTGTTATTCTGTTTAGAAGTTTTCTCGCAATTAAAGGTTTTTTTACCCATCCCAATCGGCGTTTTAATGTCACCAGGATTTTGATAGTAAACAACGTTACACAAAATTTGACACTTATTTTTGCGCTTCACGTAAATTTTGCTCAGTTATTTTTTGGTTCACGGCCTTCAACCTTTCAGCCTACACGTATCTGCCCTGAATGGACACTGTCTCCCATCCCAGGGTCGTCTGCCCCCCAGCTCGAGGGAGGGACCATTCCCCGAGAATTTCAATTTGGAACAATAAGTACCTAACGAAATATTCCAGCTTCGATTCGAAACGTATGTCAAAGACTTTTTCCCTCAAACCCATCTATCATTTTGGCTTAACTTTTCGCGATTTATCCTGTTACCTCTTTGCGGATGACGCTTTGTCCGGTCTTTTCTTTTGTTCCGAAACCCCGGAAATATTTGATTATTGAACATCCAAAATTTAACGACCTCAAGTACTACCTATCTACTTTCTTACATCTTGTCTCAGTAACTAATGATTGAGCGTTCGCTTCAGCTACATCATATGGCTTTGGACATTGAGGTGAACGTTTATCCCGTGATAAATGATACATCACTGGATGCTAGGGAAATGAGAAAACACACGCTTGACGTTAAAATATGGACCTACCTGAAATAAGGCCCACAAGATTTACAGGCAAGCAAATATTTAGATGGATAATGTGCCAACATCACCTGAAATGGACTTGTGAGTGTGTCAGTGTAGAAGGAATTTTATTGTTTTTTATGAACTTATAACCATAGATACATATGACCAATGCCGCGTATCTCGATTATCATGTTGAAGATCGCCACCTTTTATCTACTAGTTTCTCGATGATGACTTTAGGTTATGCTTAAATTCCTCATCGACCTGACAGGGTTTTATCAGGATAATATAAATATAAATCTATAATCTAAGTAATAAATCGGACCCCTATCTATTTTTTTAACTTCAACGGATTTACAAAAGTGTGCATAAGAGTTGATGACACCACACCATCATTGTGGTCCATCTACTGGTCATATTTTGCCAGAAAGATTTCTTTACCATAAAAAGTATGCTTGTGCACATATTCCCTGATCGAACCCTAGTAGATTAATCACTTGAAAGTATCATAAAGAACTCACGAGGTAAAGTGTAAACCAAACCGAACTCGTTGACTGGTAAAGTGATTTACGCATTGCACACGCAGTTTCTGATACCGATGGAAATAGAGCAGAGTCAGGCGATCGTAGACATTGTACTCGGCAGTTCGGCGCCCGTATCAACAATGGGGTTATTGGTAAGGTACGTCGGTGTGCCAGTTACCCGACTTTCCTTTTTATCTCAACTGGAGCGCATAGAGAGCGAAATGTCCCCGAAATCATGGACTTATTTCATTCGCAGGCACGTACAAAGCCGCTGCTAGGAGATTTGGGAGATGCTCGGAATGGGAGGAAATTCAATCCTCGCGTCGCTTAGTTCCTTTCGTAGATAAGGATCAGATAGTTTAAGTATACGTTTATGTATTATTAGGTTTTGAACCAATAAATAAAATGTTCACTAAATAAATATTTGAAATTATAGATATACGTCTACAGGTTAGAAGTAGGTAAGCCATGAATTTTAAAAAAGCGTAACTGGTAAAAATTGGGTAATATGGGTCACACAGTCACTGCCAGTATTGTATAATCTGCATAAAATATGTCTCAAAAATATTTTTAGCAGTCGGCTTTTTCTTTTTTAATTGTTAAAAAAAATCTAGATCATGTTTTGCCTTTAACCGCTTAGTACATTAGTGTTGTTTAATCTTTTGATCACTGGCAATTAATTTTATTAATCTATTATAAATTTAAAACGTAGAGAGATTTCAATATTTTACTAACATTTTTAAGGCCCCTACAGTTACATGAAATTTTCGTCACAGGTCTAATACCGTAACAAATTTTCACTTAGCCGCACGTATTTTATTTTGTCTTTACTAGCCAAACTCCCAACATTTTATTCTCATTTTCAAATGCTCGATATAAAAGGGAGTTGTCTAGACGGAACAGACAGGTTTAGGTCAAACGCAAAGATATGAGAAGTAAACTGTTGTCAAGTAAATAAACTGTGATACACGCAACTGAGCTTTTATTGTTTGAGGCTTTTACTTTTATGTTGGAACAGCTGATACGTGGTTGTTGAATATAGGCAGATAGGCCGAGGGAATTGCCAATGGGTTGCCGACTAAACTAGTCTTAGTTGGCGGCATTAATAAGACATTGTATAGGACAACATATTTTTTTGTTTTAGTCAATTAAAAAAATGTTGGTAATAAGTAAGTTAACAGTCGATTTTTAACTATTCTATTTGTCTGTTTTTTATTTATTTTTTGTTATTAATAAAATTGCATTTTCGATTTTGAATATCGTCTGACAAAGGAAACCCTTCAGTTACCTACCTTAATAACCTAAACCGTTCTTAACGTAAAGTACGGGGAAATTATTCTGATTTCGGATAAATGTTGAATATTCAAGACCTCGTGTGCAGGGCGAAATAACTCAGTCGCATAAGCGGCAAATTCGAGCTCCCGTCTGATACCAAACTGGCTTTGAGCACGCACCAAAACGCACGCCCCAGTCCAGTTTTCATATTCTGACACTGCCTTTTGTCTTAAACCTAACACCGATTCATTCTTTGCACAATACATTGCAGGCTTCGTTAGACTAACAACTCTACCACTCCCTTCAATAGCATCGATGTACTTTACTCATTTTTGGTTCTCACGAACAAATTCACTTTTTGGCATGCGCCTACCGATAATCTACTCGCTGAGTCATCACAAGTAATAACGGTCTGTACAATAAAGTAATAGAAGCTAAAGTTGCGTGCATACCACTGCCTACGCTTTTTATAAGGCTTCCTAAAATCTATTGTAGAGGGTATCATTGTCGCCTAGATATAGGTTTTGTCTGCACGCGAATTGATTCATGGGGTCAGGTACAGTCGGAATCCAACGATGCGTGATATGATGTTTAAGGGGCTCACTCCTCCTTTAGATTAAGGCAAGTTAAGCTAATCTTTCCTATTTGTAGTGCAACCACCAAACTAAATATTGGATTAACTATGTAGCCCTATCATTAGGTCCCTTTGGTTGAAGAATGACGTCGTCCTATTCAATAACATTGATTAGTGAAGATGCCGGAAGTTTTTGATGAATTTCAATTAGTCTTTCTAAATAATTAATTGGTCACCGGCCCACTACTGAGCACGTGTCTCTTATAACTGAGAATGTCTAAAGTATATTCCACCACGCTGCTCCAGTGTGGATTGGCGAAATGGCCACAGGTGGGCGACCCATATGTGGCCAAATTTTTATGCAGTCCCAAGGCCTCCGACTTGACTTAACAACTGTCACTTTAAGATAACTAGCGGGATCAGTGGCTAATCATGCCCTACAAAGCAAGAAAACGCTTAAGATTTTTAACCTTTTTTATTATTTAAATATTAAGTAAACCGTTTATATTATGGTACATGAATAATACATTAATAGTTTAAAACTTTTTACTTAATTACCTAGTTAAGTGTTAGCCTATGTTTAGGCATATTAGTATTTGATTTGCATAAGCGGACATGTCTATGTGTATTTATCTGCAAAACAGCAAACTTACCTACGTCTGGAAATGTTACCAAGCACGTTGAACTACGCTTAGTCAATGGTTCCGTAGGTATAGTTGTTCTATACTAAATGCAATGCATAAATAAGAAACGTTAGCATCAAAAAATATTTATTCAGAATACTTTTTTTATCAGCAGGTTGCTAATGTTCTAAGCCTTAATTAGAAGCACTATAGGCACACCTATTTTGGAATAATTCAATCCTTATATTAATTTACTTAAAGTAGATTAAAAATTCTTTTGTTAAACACAGAATATGACATAGGCGAAAATATGCCTAAGGCTTTAAATATAACAGGGTTAAAATTTTTAAGACTTACCTTTACTTATTGATTTTTTTAGTTTTTTTTAATAGCTGACAAATGGACGTAAACAAAAATCGCCGATGCGTTGCAGGCCAATAATAAGAATAAGAATGCGACGAGTCTTTTGACATCCCTTAACCACGTGTTGGCACGTGTCGCGTCGTTTGACGTCACAATGCAAGTATTTAACCACTAAAGAACCCTAAAAACAAGTCAACAAAGTTAAATATAAAGTGAATCTTGAGTTTGACAAGTAATATGCGAATATTGCGAAATATATTAATATGCTAAACTAAAAGGTAAATGATGTAGAGAAAATTTATAAAATCTGTGGTCGAAATTTGACCATATAATATAATATAATAACTGAGTCAATCAGTAGACTCTAGAATCGTTCAATATCCCGACTGGTAGATGTCAACGTCATAACTTGTCGAACAGTGTCATACTGTCACGTTTTGTCGACCCCCTCCTCCCCTCTCAACGTGTAAAATAATGGATGGTCCCTTAATAACCGATGGTCCCTTAATAACCGATGGTCCCTTAATAACCGATGGTCCCTTACCGTTTTCAATCAAGGATATTTTCACATCAGTATTTAAAAAAAATGTCTGATTAGGTATTTATAATTATTAGTTAACAAAATTGCTATGAAATTATTAAAGTAATTACCTGCTGATTTACAATAGGCCAATGACTAAATATTTTTTACGTTTGAGCAGCTGTTTTGGTCGTTACGTCATATCTAGATATCAGTTCTCGATAAACAGACATGTATTCTGTTGCTAGCTAAATAAGACCTTGCTTTTTGTGCCTTGAAATTATCGAGCTCCTACAAAATTTGGCAACCTTTGGCCCCTATTGTACTCTTACGGGATGGTGGATAATTCATTAGCCAAAAGTTGGCCCATTGATACTTATACTTGTTTTAGGTACATAATTTATTTTTATTATATTTTAAAGTGTGTACGAATAGGCCAATATCACGTTGGCCCCAAACATTTTGCAGCTGATGTCGTTACAGAAATGAATTCAGATGGGAAACTTGTTCTATATGTAGCATAGGTACGTGGCGAAAATACCGTGAGAACCGGATTCTAAAACCGGAATGCGATTTTCCAATAACAATAATTAATACAAGTGCCAAATTATAAGCTATTGAAATGGATCCATTAGTGTGAAAGAGACAGACATAATAATAGACGTCTGTATGTCGTTGTCGTTTCATAAGGAAAATGATTTATTTAAATTCAGCATTTTGACATCATCCATCCATTCATGAGATTTCGATAAAAATGGTAATATTAAATATTTTTCAGTTTAATTTTTTTTAAATCCTGCGATTATATTTTATGGTTTTGTAGAACAATATTTTAGATACGATTATAATATTTTATGATGATATTCAGCGTGTATGATAGTATACAAAATAACATTGAAAAAAATGATATTTTAATATAGGTATTAATTTAAAATTGAAATGTTTGTCATTTATGCATAAAGAAAGATTATATTTCGAAATTGTTCCTTGTGATATGATTTGTTTCAAATAATTGACATTAAAAAATTCCTAGCTATATCTAAATATACTAGAAGAATGTATCAATTATCTCAAACAATGTTTCTATAAACACTGCCGTCAGCCTACATGTAGCACTAAACGCGGAAAACGCGTAGCAAAAATTTTTGGCAAGCGCGCTTATAGATACGCGGGCCGCTTGCAAGTAGACGGGGGTAATGCCCTCCCCATTCCATTGCAAGGCCACCCAGGGCCGCACTCGACGTAGCCATGGCGATTGTGTGGGCGACCTCGTTGCGATAGTGACACCCCGCGCAGGGGGACCCGCCAGCGCTTTTCAATCCCTCAATGGCGCCTAAATCTTTACCTGAACGCCGATGAATATTATGTTAGGTGTCTGTTATGTTAATGTTAGTTTACGAATGATTTTTTAATGCTATTTTTTTGTGGTTTACTCTATTTTTTGATATAATTTTAATATTAAAGAAACAAATAGTTTGAAAGAATTTATTTAATTTATAATACGGGAGAAAGAATAAGAATATCTAATACGAGTCAAAGTTTAAAACAAGAAAAAAGTCCAATGAGGCGAAAGACGTTAGACCGAGTTCAAGGATTTCTCTATAAAAAGGGAACCTATCGGTTTGGACCTTGAGGGGATTCTGAGAATTTGGATCCTAAATCTCGGTCGCTGACTCATATACGAATAGTTTGTTAGATAGATTCGACTTATGTACCAAGTTTTATGTTTCCCATATTAGAAGAAATTATTTCCTATTTTGTTTTACATTAATTGTTGACTTTATAGATTTTAATGAAAGAGAAATATTACATTTATAACACTTGAAGTCCATTACGTAGCAGAATAAAAAATAGTCCCCGGATGAACTATGTTGAAATTTTAGTATAAAATTATATAAAATTACACATTAAAATTAATTTTTATATCATTTTTAGAAAAATAAATAGAAAAATGAAAAGAGATTTAAAGTATTGTTAAATATGTACCTGGCTATGCAATACCTACTAAATAGAATGTAAGCGTTAAATACATGAACAATGCTAATTCAGTGACCTCGACCTTCAATCGATCGACTTAGATGTATAATACAGTAACAAACCCGGCTTTGTACTTCGAAATTAAACACTTAACGTCTATATAATTTAGTAGCAATACAAACAAGAAATACGGCGCTGTGGTACCTAGTTTATCGATGTTGTTGACACATGTATTTGCGCACTGGGCCTCCAAACTTTGGCCCCCTTATTTTTTGTTGCTACGTAAAACCCTCTGATAATGTACACATTATCAAATAGCGAATATAGCAATGCACTGATAGTCTTTAACCTTTGATTACAGTTGTTTTATTTATGTTAGTAAATCGATGGTTTTAGATTGTTGTTCTACAGCGGTTCGTACATATCGGTGTGAATATAATAATTCTGACTCAACACTTTTGGTAATGATAATTAGTCAAGCGTAATCTGTGGTGACGTCACTATAGTTTATCGAAAGATGGTCATTAAATCTTTGGGTACATTATTCAAGAGTTATATTCAGCCAGATCCTATCTTATATAGACAAGTATGTAAAATAGTGAACTCGTCTAATTTTATTATAAGACCATTATAAATGATAGAAAAAAATGACCAACCTATTTATAGTGATTTTCAGCACGTGAACTACTGTTAAAAAAATACTAAAACCTTAAAGGACTGTTAGCCTTGAATCAGTATAATTAATAATACGCATAGTCGCTATCGATTCCTAGACAAGTGAGTTCGGCCCTGGGAAGTACAGTGTAAGTC
>LGAG01000176.1:1127349-1138153 GCA_001278395.1 Lerema accius
CAATCATGTACTAAGATATAGTTTAGATACAGATAATTAAAACACATAGATAGATAGAGTAATAAGCATACGTTGAATCTATATTGATCGAATTTTCTTTATAAAAATCGTAAGTCGCAATACAAAAACGTTTTCCTAACGTACATTATTTCATCAACACGAACCTTGGTACAGACAGGAACGACGTAACCTTCAGAGGATGGGAAGCGTCCCTGAAAGTCTTTGAAGGCCCGTTGCTATAGGAACGTTTTCCTCCCACGACATAGCCTATTGATTATAGAGATCAGAGGATAAAACAAATTACTATATCTATTACACGTCGAGCACTAATTTTAACGTCATGCCATTTAATTGCTGTTCTCGTGTAAATATCGGCTTTTTAATGTTAGTTGTACTAATTGTGATGGGTATTTAAATGAATTTTGCGGAACTAGATAGATATAAAGCCGTGCATGTGCAATGCGTAGGTAGTTCTTCTCTTTTTAGTAGGTACTACTGTTTTTCAATAAGAACTGTTATAGCTGCTACTTATTTGAGTTCACTTCGCTTATTGGCTTTGAAAAGCTGCATCCAAATTAAGTATGTCTGCTAGGGCTCTAAAAGATTATTATGTAAGTAATCAAGTTTCTCGTTCTCTTGAAATCTAGCTTAGAGTAACAAAGTTTCAAAAATATAATTTTCTTCCTGGGGTTCAGGCAGATAGGTTTTCATCAGTAGACTGTTATTCAAGGAAAAGGTTAATAGGTTTGAAAAATTATATAGCAAGAAATCGAGATTCATAAACTTTTTAGCAGGCTAAGCCGCATGCGATAACCTGTTCTTAGAATAAGTTAACGATAGGTTAACAGTCGGCTGAAAAAAATAACGGTAAAATCGAAAAAAATACTGCAAAAAAATTTATTATTTGAGACACTGGATTCTTGAAGTAACTTGCATCATCCCAGAATATTTAGCGATGTTTTTGTGAACCGTGATATTATCTTTACAACTACCTACAGCAGTGTATTTATTTTCCAAATCTACTCTCGTTAGCATCATAAAAGAATTCAACATAAATATTGCATACAAACGCAACGCAATCTATCTATTGTGAGTTTTCAGTCGTAAAAACTTACACGTGTCTACCGAGCCCCAACAAGATGTCATTCGCACCGGTTGAGTTTTGTTTTTTATTTTACATTTCATTGTTTACGATAAGCTGCATTTTAAACGAGTGTTAGGTTCGATTGAAAATAAAATAAATTTTAGTCGAATTGAAACCGATTTTCTGTTTAGTTGAAGGTAACTACAGGGTGTGATAAACCTTTTAAACGAATAAAACATATCACCAATTAGGAAGAGGGATCGTATAATCGCCAAAACCTTGACTGATCTCTATACCAATATCAACGGCATTATGTGTTGGCCTAAGCACGGAAGCTTCTAAGAAATGTCTGTCATTAGCGGTCAGCTATCCTCTCATTGACCACGCTCGTTGTTGCTTATCGTGGTCTATCACTGGATCTACACAAGCCTCTTGGCTATGTGCTTTAGTTTTTTAATGCAGGTAATTGATCCATTGTTTGTTTATACATCTTGTATCGTCTTGTATACTAACATGCGATTAGGGTTACCATATATCTTACGTAAATATTTTTTATGTTTCCTTACTAAAATCACAGCAAGAATTCGATAATGTTCCATTGGAATAGGTACTAACTATGTATTGTAGTAATTCTCCAACACTATGGAACTATTTGTTAACTATAGTATTACCTATAGTGTAGGTATTTTTACCAATAGTGTCTCTTAAACGGAAATTGCTTGTTATTTTACGATTTTTTTTTTATTTATGACCTACCAAAAGGTTTTTAAATAATAGATTTGACACTATGACAATTTAATTATAATCGATTTTCACTAGAACCATAATAATTTGTAAGCGAATTTTAATTTATCAGAATCGGGGCCTGTCAGGATATTGTAAGATTCCATACCCCTACATAACATTTACATTTTTAGTAAATTTATCAGAATCGGGGCCTAACCGTAAGTCTATTTAGTCAGAACATTGTTAGATGGTAACCCTACATATGTTCGATTTATGAGGTTCGAAGTACCTCAGTGGGCGACCTCGTCGATGTCAAAGAGATGAGTTACATAAGAACCCAAACCACGGTCACGGCTCCTTAAAGGTCAAGTTCTATACCGATGGTTATCGCTAACTACTCATGTTTACTCATGAGGAAGTCGATACCAACTGCATGATCTATTGAGGAAATAGATAAATTGTGATAATACCTACTACGGTTTTATTTGTTAAGTGGGCGTCTATTTTTGTGGCTGATAAATAGGATACGTACTGCCAACTGTCATATAATGTCATTTTTGTACGGATAGAATAAAAGGTTGACTAAGAATTTATCTGCTTCAATTTAAAATACGTATTAAGAACAAAATTTGAATTTGAATACTTGGTCATTTTTGAATCAAAATCGTATGGAGGGTTCCGTAGTAAATGGTAAGTTTTAGTTACCTGCTTGTAATGTTATTGATTTTACAATTAGTAGGTATGTGGAAATAACAATAGGACAGTCAACTCACCGCAAAGTGGCTAATACCCAAGGCCGTGAACCAACTCTAATAAAAACGACTTTTAATGTAAAAAATCTATTTTTTTTTCTTTTTGATAAGAGTTTTTTGGAAACATACTTTTATACACAAAATATAAAAAAATATAATGCAACAAAAATTGTTACTCAGAATTAAATTCAAATAGGCATAAGTACACTGTACCTAATTAAGCTAAACTAAGACGCAGTTAATTCAAGTTAAACCAAGTTTTTCAACTTAAACTTAATAAGCCGTTAAGCCGGTTCCCTGCCGTGGCTCGTGAACGAAGTTTGATACATAGATTTACTAGTATTAGAGAACCATTCCAAGTTCGAATTTCGATTTGAAATTTGAAATTCGAATATCAGGCGAAATAAAACTAAATTGATATAATTCTCTTAAGATACCATCTAGGTTCCTTATCTTAAATGATTTTAATTGTTTTTTAAATCTAATAAGTACCTACAAGTAGGTTTTTTTGTTGTTTATTAAGAATTTTAATTGTTGTAGTAATTGATACTAATAGAATCGTGTGAACTGTGGGCAAGTTGCTTTAATCCTAAAAATCGATCTAGTTAGTATACAAATGAAACAACGCATTTGCATACTTAATACGAATTACAAAATATTTTATTCGAATTTTGAAAAACGTATCACTGGCAACAAACAAAAAAAAACAACCAATCCATCCATTGGCTATCAATTTCAAGTTTCGGTTAGCTCAATCACGGTATAGGAAGCGTTCGGTCGCGTACGTTAATATTATGCAATTGGGCGGTTGTTTCTGAGGGTGACGTCAACTTTACTGCGGAGGCGAGGAGGTTCACGGACGAATACCAAGTTCATGCATAGTTCGCGACTGTATGCGTTGTTTTGTTATCATGAATACATCTCATTAATATAGATTCATAGTATTTTTCGTCGAAATGTGTTTTTTAACGCCCGGATTCTATTAACGACTTTGATGAGTTATAGCGTTAAGAATGACACTAGGCTATACGCGTGTCGTGCGATTTAATGACGTTATTAATGGCGATTGGTTTTAAGTGATAAATGTAGCCGGGTCATTGCAGAACTCAGTTAATGTAGTGATGATGTTGGTGGCGAGAATTTTAGGTTTACAATTATAGCGTTAAGCCCATTAATAACTACTCGTATCTTTAGCATTCATCACTGAAGCATTGTCGATTATTTCTAGCGCCTCCCAAATACATCATTTAAATTTAATCGCCCCCAACAAATGAATTTACCATTCCCTCAAGAAAAAACAAAGACTTGTATAGACCATTCTAAAAATAATTTTGATAATGCAACAAAAACATCCTGTAAGTATAAAAATTTTCATCTTAAAATGCCGCGGTGCAATCAACTATTTCTTTGGTAGAGAAAAACAGGAAAAAAATTATAAGTTCCCAGAATTTGACGTAACGCGTTATGACGATGCAAACTGCGTTATCTTATCACACTGCGACTTGGTAGTATCGAACCTTGATTTGGTGTTTAATTACATTTAAATCGTCTTTGGCGTTCGTTGACACTTGTGGGCTGTTCAAGTATTCTGTTGCGTTACATAATACTTTATTTTGTGTAAGTATAGTATACTGCTAGTCATGTAGAAGCATAGCAGTTAGGGACTTAGAATATCTACGAATGTCTAGGTTAGGTATACATCTACGCTCTGCTATATTTAATTTAATATGTCATAGTATAAAATATACCTCTGTAATCAGAATTAGAATTTCATCGACCGGCCTCCTTCTATCTACACCTAGGTCTTTAAGCAGGAGATTGAGAAAGACAAATTGGGAACAATTAGTTTACAATTTTAAATGTTCCCATGTGTAAATAAGGATTCGTTTAATTCAACATGTTGAGACTCAGTAATTCTAGCTTGCTACGAGCTACGACACATTATACTTAATTTCGAATTAGCTTGCATGTGCGTGCTGCTACTGTTTTGACTGTAGGGTGACTAGCTATTATGGATTAGCCTGGACTTCAAAACAATGCTCGTCTAGGCTAGAAAGGTAGGTACCTAATGTACTTATAATTTTATTAATGCTAGGTTTTACAGTATGGACAGTTAAAGATCTCTTTGTCAGATTAATTAATTTGTTAATCAAAACCCATTTTTTTTAATCCATCATTCGAAGAAGCATTCAAATCTACAATATTTAGATAGGTCACTACTTCTTTAACAAAGACTGCGTGAATGTGCTTTAAAATAATTATAAGGAACATCTATAGATCGAAAGACCAAAAATGTGCTAGTGTTAGTCATAATAACATGACATCAAGGAAACGCAATTGTAATTCGAGAGATTTCTAAGGCATTAAAAATATTATCTACTAGGTATATTATTTAACAAGGCTTTTATGAATTGAACGGAATCCTACTGAACAAAATTTTGTAGCTACCCCAAAATTGTAGCTTTACAATCATTAACATTCCGAGTACCACAGCCAAGCGTTCATCATTGATAAAATACACCATGTCCCATCGTAAACTAGCAAGGCAACCACGTTTGCATCCACACTATGCAGATTAGGTTTTTCGGTGTTTTCGAGAAATAATTCGCACCAAATCCGCTTGTGACTGCCGAAGTACCGACGCAGCTAGAATTACGACGTATGCCGTAAGTCAGCTTGATTTATAGAACGTGTTGTCGATTAGGTTTTTACAGGAGGTGATTTATAGGAGAACTTGGTTTCGATGTGGTCCGAGATCCGGATGTAATGTGAAAATGCACATTTACTCTAATGGTCAGTGGTTAAATTTTACCCGAATGCTGTCATTTAAGTCACTTGCAATTATTTAATTAAAATTCTTAATGTTACTCAAATATAAAATATCAGTAAGGCTAAAAAAGGAAAACCAGCTTTCGATTTTATTATTATAGAATAGATAAACTTGCCTTTTATTTTCAGTAAATAAATCAACTTCATGATGATGATGGAAATAAATCAACTAGTTTCATCACAGAAGTGCACAACTTTGGTGTAATCTTCGAACAGAAATAAAAGAAGTAATGGCCGTAGATAATAATAATAAAGAACTTATTTTATTATCAATCATAGAACGTAATAAAATAATGTTAAGGTAGGAGTTAGTAGGTACCTATATTCTGAACCTGTGAACAGGATGAGTATCATAACTAAACAACAATGACTTCAAATTGGTAAGACTGCCCGGAAGTCGCCACTGCATCTAGAGAACTCCAATGAGAACCACACTCACACACACACACACACATACCTACACATACAGACATCTTTCATGTGTAGATATTGTTTTTTTAAGTGCAAAAGTTTTTCGGCTAAGTGTGAGAAGGATCCTGCGCGTATAAAGTTCCGTAAATGTTTAGTATTGACAATGGAAAATAATTATGAGTTTTGTTATGGGGACCTTTAAGAACATCTACCTAAATATTTAGTGGCTATAAAAGATATAAGTAGATAGTGATACATATTTTTCAGTCCGACCAAGTTATTTATTTATTACAACTTTTGTCAAGTTGTATCGAGGCCTTCAGATGGTATAAGAACTTTTGATACCTACTTTAGTCATTATTCCACATTGGAGCATCGTGGTGGAGGATGCTCCGGGGTTCTAAATGTTGAAGCTAAATCTCTATCCTGGTTGGGAATTGAACTCTTTGTTTCGCAGTCTTATCTGTCATGTGAGTCATATCTATCACGTTACTTACATTAATTGTATACAGTTTACTGAAATGTCTTATACCTACCAACCTACCAAAAACCATTTCGCACCAAATAGTACTATCTAAGTATCTACTACTTTAGCTAAATAATTTTAAAATTTATAATAATTTATATGTCCTCGAAAAATCCTAATTACTAAGTTAAACTGCAATTTGTAAGCAGTTTCAGTCAGAATAGAAACCATGATTAGCTGACAATAGGCAGATATTGCAAGCGGTCTATTATTTGTCTAACGTATTTCTAATTCGCTCACGCACCGCCCTTGAATCGGGTGGCCACAGGTGGCAGGATCGATAAAGGTTGCAAGTATTTAGTCAGGCCGCAGCCGCAAGCCGCAGGCCGCATGCCGCAGCGCTACGCGGAAGTCGAGAATTTTCCCGCATGCAAGTGTGTGCGCCTTTTTTTGCGCGAGCGATCCGCGTGCAACTATCCGCCCGAGGTCGCCCACATTTGATCTGTGCAAATTTTGTAAACTGAGGTCGGTGCCCGCGCCCAGGGTCGCACGGCCGTATCTCTCAATTTTTGCTTGTTAATTATAAAAATAATGCGTTATATAACTCCTTCTGCCTCTCGCTCGCACCCACTCCCCAACGCATCGGCCCATCTCTCTCCCACCTCCGCGCTACGCACACATCGACCGCGGTTAGAAAAATACATCTACGAAATTCGGCAACCGTGCGCGCGTGTGCGTGAATGACGTTATCGTACAATGCGATTACAGAGCCGCATTCTAAACGTTTGTTTTTGTTTCCGATATCGATGCTTTATTTATTTTGAATATTTTAACATTGACACTCTTTGTTCCGTAATCGATGCGTAATATGAACGTATATGGGTTACGTTGTCAAGGAGCCTCGTTTTGGTGATTGTAAAATGGTTCTTAGGTGTATAAAAATAAGATTGAGCGCGATGAAGTGCATATTTATGCTCGGTTACAATTCGGTACTGTGCTCCGTTACACGTGCCGTGTCCCTTGGATGCGATCATTGTATGCAGCGCGTATTCGCGCGTCACCCCCGTCCCGCGCCTCAGCCCGAGCATAGATAACCCAGAGGTTGTGTGAGAAACTTTGTTGCGCAGTTGCATAAGTACTTTGAGGACCTCTGAACTGAAACTTACTGGAATAATTATGGGCTTTGTATTGTACTGTAGCTGAATATTTTTAGATTTCAAAATGTAATTTGATGTTATTGGCAGAGAATCAGAGGCACATATTTTAATGTATTAGTAATTACTAGTGAATTACAGCAAGTGCACTGTGATCAGGGGTGTTTTAGGCTATTATGTATTGCAGATTATTATGTGTTGTTTCGAATTTATATTTGCATAATACCTTTAAGCTAACTAATAAAAGTATGATATTAATAAAATGCTACGCACAAGATGTCGATATGAAATTTTCTAAGCAGTCTCGCGTACCTATTACGCATTATGTAAATGGATAATTCAAACAGTTGCAGTGGTAATTTCCAAAAAAAATTAAAATTCCCAGAATTCAAGTTTAAGGTGCTTAAAGACAAATCTATTTGTAAGTATTTTTTGCCGTTTACTCACAGATAGTTCATCTGCGAGTCCAGCCAGTGGTCAGTTATGGGTTATATTGACGACTAATATTAGGTTTAATACAAAAATACGGAAAATAATCTTCTAAAAACTTTTGGCGATGCTGAAAAATTATAGTTAACCGACCTTCTCGCGTGGACTACTTTCGAAATGGTAACGCAGATGCAACCTCCATTAGAATCTCTAGTGATTTATGATGCAACCCGGATAAAAGAATGTATGAAACGGAATTTCCCGTAACAAACCACACATGAATTTGCGTCAATGAATTTTTATGATTTTCTGATAAATGGATGGATTTATGAATATCGATGACGGCTTTACGGGCGATAACTTAAAAAAAATTGACGGTCTATTGTTTTTATAATTTTTATTAAGATTTTTTGAAGTCCGCTTTTTTCCATTTTAATTATGTTAATAAAACTATTATTGTTTCTTCATTTTGTAAATGCATAATAGTCTATTATAAATATATTATTCGTAGGAATTACGCGAATGTTCTTCATTGTTCTAACTAGATAGGTATCTGTTGATACTTAAAAAGATTCATTATACAAAAATGCGGATTCATTTTTTATAATTTTATATAAAAAACAAATTATAATAAATATCATCTTAATGTAAACGACGTCAATTAGTAGTTTATGTGTGTTTGAACTTGCTATTTGAATAAATTTAAATTACCAAGAAATTACATAAACAATGAAAAGGAAAATAGCAAAGTAATGAATAAAAATTAACTATGACAGTAAAGTAAATTGATACAGAGAAAAATAAACCGAATTTCTTAATAAATTACATAAACCAGAAAATCAGTAGGAAAATTTACCATAAGAATATCTATTAATTATAGATAAATTGTATCAGTTATTTTTCAGATTTTAAATTAAATAAAAAAAAATTGTAACCCTTCACGTATTTACGTAAATTTTCAGTTTCACGCGTTGAAATTACGTCGACTTGAATCTATTTCCACATTATCTGTCGTTGAGCTTTTTATAAAAGTTTACACGTGTATCGCATCGCAATCACGGGACCGATGCAGTAAGAATACCTACACTCTAAAAATATCACGTCCAGACCGATGGTGGCATTGAAAGAACCCAATCGAAGAGTCCTAGTATCAACGAAATGGATCGAGGCGCATACTTTGACCCAGTTATCGGCTAGGGATCTATTTCGGAAAGGAGAACAGCAGCTGCATTAGTATTAGCTAGCCATGATGACCTCGTTTTCGAGTATGAACAAGTCCTTTGTTTAACAGTATTTTTCATTATTAATTCAAGTTGATGTTGAACTGAAAATGTTGTGGTAATCAATAATGTCAGTTTAACTAAAATATTAATAGCTCGGAGCGTAGAATGTATAACGTAAGGTGAAAAGTGTACGTACAACTATTTTCTGCAGTCAGCTTAGAGTTTTGTTCAAGTGAAAACGATAATTTTTAAGCTACTTGGTCACTGAGACTACATTAAAAGAAATTGGCAAATTAACAATGTACGAGTACGCTATACTAAAAGCTAAATGGAAGAAATTAAGCAATTAAATCAGCGTACGTTATATTATTATTAATGGATTGAATTGGATTGGCGCTATAGTCCAATTAGATCATTTTTATTTACAAGTAAGTATCGTCGTAATTTTAGGTCTTGTATATTAAAAAGTCTAAGACAGTACTCAATAGTATAAGACAATACTTATGAAGTTAATTTCCCCCAAACATTCACTACATAAAATTAAAGCACGCATTTTTAATCGAATTAATTCAATGCCTAATACAACTGTCGCATCGTTAAACTAATTTCGTGTCAATTACTAAAAATTCCAATGGTTTTACCTTCGACCGTTTTCATAAATTTGCACACAGATGCGTTATTAACGTGAATTTTGAACCTACAGTCCGTTGCGTAGGCTCGGTTATACAAGTTTTAATTCGATTTGCCACGTTATGTTAATCGAGTTTTATAGTTTTTGTCATTTTATCATCATCATTGACGATTCGTTTAAATGTCAGGGCCGTTGGTTTGCAAGACGTGGGACCTTTGAGTTTTACAACTGGTTTTGAGGCATTGATTTTTTCTTTTGCACTGTTTACTCATCACTGATTAAAATATCTAATGAACTACGCACGAGTAAGCTCTACTGGTTGCTATATTAGGAAGTTAGGAGATAAAGCCCACACACAAATTGCAGCTCGTTGTTCCACGGTCAATTTTTCATGATGAATTCTAGGAATCTGTAGTATTAAATAGCAGCTCATGAACATGACGCAAAATCGTTTTAATTTATTCAACGACATCTGTAACACTACTCTATTCGCCTCTCAATTTGTCTTTTTGCTCCGTTGTTCTAATCATATCCTCTTTAATTGAAATGAGAGGAATTAATTAACACTTAGATTTGTAAAAGATTCTATAAGGATTGGCATTTGGCGGAGTTCTTTAAAATGCAGCATTTCATCATTAGTTTCTAAATTATATGCAATAAAGTTACTGAATTTATGTTGTAATGCATCCCTTGACTTATTGTTACTTTTTGCCGAATCATACGAAATAAATAAAATATTCGTCGAAGTCCATGAAGGCGAGATATTTATAAGTAGTGATAAATATAAAAACTAATAAATATTGCCGTAACAAGTTAACATAATGGTATTTCCATTAGTTTCACCTAATCACGCAATCAACATCAAGCAATATGATGCTATTGTCACGAGAGTGGGTTGGGGATAGGAGTGAAAGGCCGGTACTTCTTAAGACCTTTATTTATCTACTAGAAAACGCACACTACACACTCACTGTCACGGCACACAGCACTGATAACACTTTACTGCACTACTCACACTTCACTGTACTTGCACTGTTACACTTCACTGTACGTTCACTTTACTTCACTGTTTCTTTCACTTCCTTTTCTTCTTCTTCTT
>LGAG01000176.1:1138302-1150638 GCA_001278395.1 Lerema accius
TGAGCCACGCTTGTTCTGACAGCCTACGCCGAATTTTGCTAGTACATGTTTCAAGAGTGACGTTCCTTCAATTCGAACTCAGGGGTGACACAATGCTACGCGACACTATTATCGAATATACAATATGGCCCTTAAACGTGCCGAATTCGAAAGGTCGCCTTCCCCGTCGATCAGATCGTATTGTCTTCCAGTTGCCAACGCAGGTGGATAATTGATCGGGCAAACAGCGAGGCGGCGGAATTTGGTGAAACCGTTACGCAATGCATTTTTTAGGGTCTGGAGGGAGGTAGTCAGCGCTTTTCAGAAATTACAGCGGGTGGGAGAGGGGTGCGAACGGCGGGATATGACGTTCGATTTAAAGGGTAGGCCGGGGTGGGCTCCCCCGGCCGCGGCTGCAGGGCTGTTGACGGGCGCCGCGCGCGTGCGCTTTGCAGCGAGCCGCCGCCGCCCGATTTCCGCACGAGCGTTGACAGTTCGTCCGGACTTACTTCCTCGAAACCGCGCGTCCGCGGCTGTACCCGGGCACTCCGAGGCTCGCCTGGCCGACAGCCAACCTGCACCCGTGTACAGTACTCCTCTCAGCGACGACGCCGCCGATGGCGGATTGATCACACGATAGTTCATAACACGTAAGTACGGCCGGCGTGATATCGCATGCCGCATCACCCCCATTAGCTCTCCTTATCGAATTCTTGGATTGCGCCCTACTTAATGCACTTATTTCGATTTGAAACTAGAATTAGGCCACTCAATCAACTCTGTTCTCGAAATCTAGGCCGCTCCAAGATTTTGACAAGAAGTGTTTTGAAGTGTTTTCGTGTTTCGTTGAGATGATTTTCTATGTGGATTTTTATGTTGTGGAATACTTTGTGATCGTTGTTATGGTGGATGCGTTTTCGTCCCTTTATAAGATTTGTGGTGTTATCATATCAGTTTTTGTATGTGTTTTTTTTAATATTTTTTCGTGTGTTTATAACATTTTGTGGCTTGGCGTGAAGTTTATTATATTTTTACATTTATTTGTAAGTGTCGTGGTTTTTAATTTTTATTTGTGTGTGTTGGCATTATCCTATATTTTACTATTTTCATCATTATATGTCTTGTTTTCTGCATAATGTTTTGGACACTTATAAATTTTCTTTTTACTATTGTTTGATAGTTTATTAATACACAATTCAAATTATACCATTAACAAAAATTACCAAAAAAAAAAAAATTTTAAGAGATTTAAGTTTTAAAGAAATTTTGAAAAATATATGTTTCTAATCTAAATATGTTTTTTTTTTTCGTAAATGCGGCACGAGAATCATCAATCATGATGAGACACGTGATTTTCATGCGAAAGAGATGGATGCATAGACTAAAGGTTAGAGGTCAATCTCGGAAAATGTTAAGGGAATGAAGCATTTTACAAACCCTGTGACATAAGTAGTCATTGCTAAAGTAGTGGAAAATCATGAAAATATTACGTTTCATGATGATATAGGTAAATATTAAAAATCTTTTTGTGTAAACTGAAACTTTTACATACCTACCAGTTAGATAACTGCAAAAATATCAATGGGAGATGCTAATGGCTCATCTATAGCCATTGATAAAAACCTGCAGGCTGTACAAAATAGAAAGCACCTCGAATCGCTGTTTTATTACACGCGTCGTTTGTTATCGACTATGCCTATTTATCAAGTCAGATGCAGAAGTTTGGCATTGAACGGCTAGTATTTACGCATGCGCAAATGTTTGTCCAGCTGTAGACTGGAAAGCTGGCCGGAGCGCGGTTAATTTTGTCAACGCACTTAGGTACATCCATTATGATTGTTTTCCGTTTTTCACGTTATCTACGCTGCGCAGAATGCCGCGAAACGTCACATTTAGCTCCGTTTTTTCAAATTTTGATAACGCTACTTTGTTTTCTGCCACGTCATTGTCTTTGTTTATTTGTGAACAACATCTGAATTTTATTGTTGTTAAATTTTATTTAAAAACAGAATATTTTGTTTCTTCAATTTTGTTATTTACACCACATTTGGGAGGTACTACTCCCACGGTAGGTTGGAGCATTTACAAACATCGCCGTTAGTTGGCGCCACTTGTAATAATGGCCACGTTAAACTTTATGGCCCTCGTTAATGTTTGGTAGCTTTCTATTGAGAAACAAATTTTCGAAATTATTATTGTTCCTAGAATCGTTGTTGGTTCTTTGTACTGATATAATCATTATTTCATTCTTCAATTTAAATTTCTATTCAAATCTTTTGTCTTAATCTTGAACTTCAGTTAAAAGCTTTATTTGTTAATATTTTGCTACATAATTTAAGTTCCAATTAATTTTCTATTCCTTAAAAGTAAGTCCTACTCCAAGGGGTTTTGAACTATAAATTTTAGAAAATCAATAAGCAGGCTACTCGTTTCCTTTTTGCTGTGTTGTGCCTATAAGTTCACGGATGTCCATATATACGAGTACATAGCAGTAACCTTTTTTACCTGAAAGTTTATAAGGACCGTTACCCACATTTCTCCATTTGATCATTTACTCCCAACATCCAACTTTATACTATTAACTATAGCTACTATTCGAGTTCGTAGGTACATATATGTATATATTGGTAAATAAATAAATGTGATGCTTCTATATAATATGCCTATTAACATAGATACATAATTCAGATACCTTTATAGCGTTCAAGGTCTCGTTCTCGTTCATATTTACTTGGTTGTGCGGTAAAGAGCTATTTAGTGTGGTAATGAAAATCATTGAGAATTTTTAAATATTTTTTTATAATAAGCATAAAATATAAACTATATTTAATTTGCTGAAAAAAGTTATCTGTTAAAGATGGTTCTTTTGTGACATAGCTCGATGTCAGTAAATCAACCTCAAAAGTCAATCTCTTTTTGAAGTTAATAAAATTATAATCAAATATTTTTATGGCGAAAGTGTTAAAGAAGATGCATAAGAGCTGTGTTTATTAAAATATTAGAAAAAAAAATCCCGTAAAATTAGTTTTTCGAAACCCATTTGAAGTTCCCCTTTAATCATAAAAATAAAAAAATCGTACACTGAACTAGACCCATTTAACAACTCAGTCGAATTTATTTCACACAAAGTTAAGCCTACGAATTTTTGTCGTACGTTTGTCAATTTATTGATAGTATGCCACGATGCAGCATGATAACAGTGATAAGATAACTCTATAAGAATTTTGTAAGCCCTTACATATACAGGATGATTCTAGGAATAGATAGACTTACGTGATAACTTTACTAGAGGATCTGCGTTGTGGTCGAAATTGGACCATAACTTTTATGACCAACAATAATATATTCGTTCGATATCTCTAGCTAGCGTGTTAATGTCAACGCAGCTTTTATCTGACGTGTTTGAGGTATCTCTGTATCTAAATCATTGTTGTAGTGTGTGTTTTGTCTCATTTCTTCAATTAAAATTAAATGTATTTATTAAATACCATACATAACATTGACCTTTCTGCAATTATCCCCATAAACTTTTTCTATATCAAACTTGCATTGTTCTGCATCATTCTAAAAATGTCCTAAGTCGAAGTCGAGTCCCTTCATTAATAGATAATGTTTACGTAATTAAACCTTAATTATCTCTTGACAGTATTTCAATTCAATAAAAAACAATTATTAAGGTAATTTCATCGACTTTAAATGTAATTTTGTATGTAAATTAATATTTTGTTTCACTGCAAAAATTATATTTATTTAAACCAGGTTATATCCGTTTTTATACATTGCTACTTCATTCGTCTAATTAGATACCAGTTTTATACTCGTAAGCCTTACTTAGGGTTGGCACTTACCGTCACATAACCCTACGTTGCTCGAAAAAAACGGCAAAAATATTAGATACTATTCTTTAAGACATTCATAAGAAATAATTTAATAATTATAATTTGTTACTTTGTTCATTGATTTTAATTCTTATAATACTGGTTTATCCGGGCTCTTACTGAAAAACCAACAAAGCTTCCTCTGGACGTCCTCAACACATTAGTGTGTGTACTAACAAATCCCGGGAAATCGGACAGTGGGCAACCCTAATTATCTAACTAGGCTTCACATTAAATTTTATGTACAAGGTAATTCTGCCTCTTCTAAATTTTTGGCTTCTTGCATGAGCTTCGTTTAATATTTTTGTTCTCATTTAATTAACTCAAAATAGCATAAACTAGATTTGTGTAATTTTAAACACATCTTCGAAGTCATTTAATATTTTTGCACAATGTGAAATATAGGTAGAAGTTGGACTGTGGTGTTAGCATCTTATTTACACCGTTTGGGGCAAAAGGAAACCTTCTAGTCCCCATTATGTTATTATTATTAGTTCAAAGTTTACATTTTTTACAACAGTATTATTCGAAAGCCCTTCAACTTGTAATAAATATCGTATTTTTTGGTGCAGATACGCCGTTTAAGCCATAACAATTATATGTATAGTAAAAACTATAATTGTTCTTTTTTACACCCATGGCGATTATGTTAAACATTGAAAGATAACTTGTACATTTTTAAGGTCAAATGTATTCGGTAATTCCTATTAATAATAGATAATTTTCCTGTTTTACAATACTCTAGCAATACGTCATTACGTGGTTATGATGAGAACCACGCTGCTTTGGACTGACTGACTGATTGACTGACTGACTGACTGACTGATTGACTGACTTACTGACTAACTATGTCTCTCTAGTCTTTTCTGGCACTAAACAAAGATGTATGACGCGTCTGCTTCTCGGTGATGGCGTATTAAGTACTAAAGGAGGAAAGAAATATTACTAAATTACTAAAATTCTACTTACGATTGGCTTACAGAATATTTGAATTTTCTTATATGTGACACACATTTTTACATGTCAAGTTCCTCGCCACTTGTGACCGCTAGGTGGCGCTGTGATCACATCAGTAAAAGTATTCAATAATCTATGGCACCAATACATAGAGTACTCACTCAATTATTCAACGCAATTTCGGACGTTATTCATCGCCCTTTCAAAACGTACTTCAAACATCCTGTATTCTAATTCTGAAACGTTATCATAATTCACGCGGCCTTGCTTGTGTTGATAAGAAAACAGTTTGTAGTGAATTTATTATTGTTCTTTAAAGCGTTGCACATTTATTAATACGTATTTTCGGGCTGACGTAGGTATATGAAATACTTATGGCATGATTAGTCATGCGTGTTTCCAACAGTTTGTATTGTACCTAACCTACATACTGTCAATACAAAAAATACACTGCAACCTCGCTTTATTTCTTTAAGCAGTATACAAAATACACGTGACTCTGTCGTACTTAAAGATTAACTTCGGAGACATTCTGTTCACGACTATTTTAATTGTTACTTGTTATATTTTGAGACGTCAATAAAAACTCCTTCGTTTTATTGCATAGCGGCGAGCCTGGTATTGAACTGTACAGAATAGAAAAAAATATAATGTTTAAATGTGGAATAAAGGGACAGTTCAATACTAGTGCTCGCCGCTGCCACATGTAAAAAGTAATCTAAAGAGTCTTTTTGTTCGCCACACATTCTGTCCTGAGTAAACTGAGTAGGTTGATCAACTTTATGGTTGCACGCAACCAACACTAGAAAAGTTTTCGAAGTTGAGGCACAGGTGCTTATCAAAGTAATGCAATCTTTATGTTAATACGTAAAGGGTTCAACTTTCAGTATATTTTTCAGAATAATGTAGGCACTTAAGTCGTTAAAGTTAACTTCATAAAGTAGTTCGTAAAGCAAAATTGTGTTTCAATTATATGTCATAATATATTTTATTTTGGAATTTAAAGGAAAACTTACATAATTACTGGTTTTATGAGAAGACACAGCAAACATTCCTGAGACGGAAGCCCCCTATGAAAGATAATTGATATACCTTAATACCTACCTTCCACAATAAACGTAGGTACCCTAAATTTTTTCTTAAAATATTCTAAGGCTTTTCTCACAGACGAAAAAATATATAGACTGAGACTTCGGAACAAATAAGCGTAGTAAAAAAAACATAACGTACTTATCAAATGATATCGTTTCCCAGTACATTGCTCGACAGGCCGTGCTATGTGACATACGTCAATTCGGAAAAAAAGAAAAAAAATGACTTCAGTTTTTTGTTCTGAAGACTGAGTCTAAACATTTTTTGGTCTGTTCTTTCGATATAAAGATACAGAACAGCACGTGTGAATTGCTTGCCATTTAACATAGTTCAATCTAATCATGTCATATTTCATTTTTATCTACAGCTAAGCTGTAAACTGACTTCCTTATATTTATTTGTTCCTATTTCGTTCGATTACAATCTGAAACTTTTACAAACTAAACAAATGGTTTTTTTGTTATAAACAATTGTTAGGGGCCCCAATTACTTACATACTGTAAGTACATAATATTTTAATATTTTTGTACGAATGATTGATGTTTGGTTGTCTGTATCATCTGTCATCAGAGATGAAACTTGTTCTAGGATACATTTTATCCCGGGACTCAGTTTTGTTCGCCCAGTATAACATGTTGAAGTTAATGGAAACTAAGAAACCATTAGACCGATTTAGATGCAACTATCAAATTTAGACTGGACCTGATATAAAAACCCCTGTAAGCTGATGAAAGATTAATCAAAAGCGAAGCAAGGGCGGGCCATTAGTGACTAACTTAAAAACTACTATGTTGTTTTCGTTTGTAAAACAATGAATGAATTGGCGCTAAGAACATTCCTATCGCCTAACACTAATGTTCGGAGAGCCATCAGCCAAGGCCAATGAATTTTATGGGCACCAATTGGGCGCTGCATCATTTTTATTTGAAGCAATCGATCGATCGATATATCATTGCATAGCTTTTGTGTGTTAATATAACTATTGGACAGTTTTTTTTTAAATCGATTCAATCTTATAGCTGACTTTCTGTTTATATTGCTAATCCAAATACAGCACAGTATTTTAATAATACGGTAGGAAGTAAAATGCAAGTCTGCCAAGTCATTTGAAATAAAAAATAATATATTTACTTCCACTGCTGCACTGGGGTAGCTATCGGCGGGTTATACAGTGCAGTGCAACGAGGCTCTCGAAAAAAGGGGCCCCACGAAATCTAACCAAGAAACTTATTGAAAATTTTCCTACTTTAGAAATATAAACCAGTGCAACAAACAATTTTTTAATAATTCTTGATACTTGTGGCAATTCCCTTAAATATTTATATTGTATTAGTTGGGGCCCCAGTTTATTATTTGCACCAGGCCCCTGGTTTCCTAGCTACGCCACTGTTTACCTCATAATAAGTAATGAAAAACTGGAGCACAGAAACAAGATAATTCATCAAACGTGATTTGAATTCGGACGTTTTTTAGTATCGTTGTAATTATTTGAAGCAAGATTAAAACTCAACCCGTTCAAACTGCTTGTTTTTATAGCTGTGAGACATGACGGTTCATATTCTTTTCTAAGTAGGCCTTTAGGAGTAATTGGTATCAACCCGTTAACCTCTCAGTAAGTTTGGCTACTCATAAATAAAGAATCCTTTTTTGTTATTCAGGGAAACCTTCCAAATATACTCTTCTGTGAAGCTCCTCAGAACCAAAGCAAAAGCATACTATAACCAACTGACTATTGATGGTCGTCGTCTACCAGACTTTATCTATTAAAACATATTTCTTACAAACAGTGTCTGTTATAAGTAAGGTAACATCAGCGGTATCCAACCACAGGGCGCAGATTTTGGAGAAGGGTAGAAAGGACCATAAATAAACCACAAGTTTTCCAAGGGCTTTATTAAAGTTCACCTTATATATTTTCGATATACGTATATAATTTCCTCAAGTTATCTTGGACATTCTTCTAAATATCTGGATCTAGAATCTAGATAGAAGCATTTTTTTCATCAAAATTAAAATCGATTAATATCAAGTTTAAAAATATTCGAACTTGTTTTTTCAGTTTCAAAGTTATCATTTATATTCTGAAAAGTTTTAGATTGATAAAGAATATCTATCTACTTGTAATTATTAATGTTTTTACAGATCAAACAAGAGATTATAAGAATTAAGTTGGTAGGTATAATGAAAGACAGATAGGTACTTAAATATTATATAAGAACACTAATAACTAGGTATGAAGCGCATAGCGACTTTGAACTTGTTAAATAACTTCAGCAATTTCTTGAAATTCAGATCACATAATTTCTTACTTAGATATTGAGGTCGCTTTCGCAATAAGTAATTCTAGACTTTTCTAATACTAACCTTAAGTTTTATTACGTATTATTAGTAATCTTTGATCAATAAAGATAATAAAGGATAAGATATGGCAACAAAAACAATATTAAAACATGCGTCGTGTTAGTTATGTCGTGCTATTATTTGGCTAGCAAGTCTAGAATGTACGCCTTAACGTATGCAAGCATAGTTAACATGGAGCGTCCGTGTTGTTCTCCAAAGCACTATAATATAATGCGGGCCATTGCGGGCGTGTGCAGACGCTGCAATGACGGCCGACGGGGGGCGCCGCTCTAGCCGATTTTGCGTGCGTCTTTTTTCGGCATCGCGCGTTAACCTTGGATTTTTTCATACCGAAGCGTTGCACGTACGCGGCGCGCAAGTTTCGGATAGTCGTAGGTAGAGCGTCCCCCACTCGCTCGGCCCGTCCGAAATTTTCTGCATTCGGACGGCGTTAGGAGTTTTCGGCGGTCGCATTCGNNCCGGTTAGGAGCGCGCCGTACTAGATACTGCGCATTGTGGCGGTCGGCGCCAGCGCGCGTTGCAATATGCGGAAGTGAGCACGGACATCGCCCGAGGCAGTGCTAGTGTTACCAGTGATACGCAGTGAACGCACTCAGTGATACGAACTATGATATTTGTGAACGGCTCGTAGAGCTCTGATGGTTTTCTGTTAACGTGAGGACTGTGGATCTACGGACATTCATGGAATCGAGGAAAGTATCGTCCCTCTTTTGACGCTTACGTTTCAGCATACGCGGCTCCCGTGACCTTTCGCAGCTGGGGTTAGGCGGAAAAACCGTCAGGCCTCATTTGCGAGTCAATCTCGTAACGAAATATGTATCGAGATACAAAGTCATTGATAAATACGTGTTGACACCCCGCAGCATGCGATAAATTTTAAGCGGCCGAGGTAGTAGACAAGTTTGCGCCTTAAATCTTTAGTTGAGAGAATATATTTGCTCAATCCTCATCCGCCTCCCTGGTTTTGCATACACGTGCTGTCGTTTTGGGGCTATTGAACTTGATAATGAGACAACCGTATCTCCGCTTTTTTGCACATTGTTATTGCATCACAATTTTTTTTTCTTGGGATGTGGTACCACCGGTTTATCAGTTTTCACTCGACGTGAGTAGGCATTCATGTGGTCTGTCTTCGGTCTTGTCGGTACCGCGATCGAAGCCGAATAGATCAACGTCAGTCGACAGAGGTCCTAAAGAGTATCTTTAATGAAATCGTCGTGAAATCCAGTTTACCCGCATAAGTTCGGTAATAATTTATGGTGAATAGTTCGTGCGCAAGATTTGGTAGGCCCGGAACCGCGGTGAGGCGAAAACTGGTCTTGCGACGCAGTAACATTTGCATAGAAACTGTCAAAGTGGCCCCGCGGTTGGCTATTAGCACCTACCGGCTTCGCGAGCGTTCTTGTACGTTGGCCTACGAGTGTACGAGTACGTTAGTGCGACGAGCACGCCTCGTCACTACTAGATGAGTAGGGCGCTGAGGCCGGAGAGGAAACGAGGCGGCCGATCAAACCCACAACCGTCATCGTATTCATGATAATGTAATTAAAGTTATTTGCTCTTGTAATTCACGGACAATGTTGTACCGGCCGTAAGTTGTTTGAGTAAGCGCAGGCGCAGCCGCTACGCTGTCGGTTATGTTGCCGGCGTATTTGATACTACAACTTCTTTAATTATTTATCTACGTTAATAAACATAATTATCATGATAAAGAAGTCGATGGGATCTTTATCATTATTCTGTGTTTAACATCTCGTTAATTTCTCATTCTTTTACCTACTAAGTTAAAAGTTAAATTAAAATTGTTTTAAATTAACAATTTCATCGTTACCTACTATAAAGTAAGGATTGAAATAGAACAACACATTATTTGCAAATGTCCCTAAAAACTACAACCTTGAAAGACAAAATACGAAGAGTACAATGTACCTACACATAATAATTTATAATCTGCCTTATATTTAATTAGGTAGGTACAGCTGTCAGTTATGTAAGCAATTACGACTACTAATTTGTTAAAATTGGTTAACTATGTAAGTAACTGAAACTGTAGTAAGAATTGTAGGTTTTTGCCAAATTATTCTTGAAATAAGTTGTCCGTACAAGCCTGGAAGTAGGGAAACCTAACAATACTTATCTTCTACCTAACACACAATTGCTTATAAGTGCCTAAAAACCCCCCAAACACTTAGTTCTACATTTCCTAGGATTTCCTTTGACTTGGGTGCCATAGACAACATAGACCAAGGACCACTCCTTTATCATTAAAATTTCTGCCTTGCTCCCCAGCAATCAAATCCAGAATCTTAAGAGACGGTCCAGTGTATAAACCATCATTGCACTATAAGAACCGTCAAACATTAACAACAATTAATTTCAATAGCCAGAATATGTCTAAAAAATAACAATGGTAAACAACAGCTTAATGTGCTTTCCGAAGCACATGGAATGATTACTACAGTTCTCCGCCCTCTGAAGTTTATAACTTTACGTCGGTTTAACAAAAGCGTTTGATTTAAGAGAAAGGTTCTATAATGCAGGTACCTATCTAAGTTTACCTACTCTTTTGTCTTATCCAGATACATCTAAAGACGTATCTATAGTGGCTTGCCCCCGCATTCACAAGCAATACTACAAGCTGTCAATGTTACGCAAACGTAGTTATTTTGATTAATTAAGACTTCTTTACACCATGATGTTATGGGTAACATAGACAACACAAAGACAAGAACAAAAGTACCCAGAAACGAAGCCGAGAACTAAATGGCCTTTAGGTTAAATCCGGCAACCTTGCAACCCAGGAAACCCAGCATCTCAGCAACCCAGCTGGATAGCAGCCCTAAGCAGTCAGGAAGGTTACAACTACCTAATCTTTGTATTGTACTCGTATATGAGTTCACGTTAAAGCGCGCCAATGGAAGATAAGAATGGCAATACTGATTATATTCTACACTACTTGTCTACTTATCTACTGTTTCAAAGGTTCTGTTATGAATACTTTATTTATATATATATTGCAAATATACTAATTCATGAATCTATTTGTCTAAGTTAAATATTGTTGATAGGAACAATCACAAAACATTTTGTGGAACAATCTTCTATGACATCTCCCGAGTTTTCTTTGTTTTCGACATTTCCGCTTATAAGTCTCATGTTGCAGGCAATGAAGGAAATTAGACTACTAAGTTTTTTTCCTTTTAGTTTTTGGTTCTTTCTTTTTATTTTTATCTTTTCTGTATTGACCCACAAATTGATGAAGCTTTGGGTTTTGTCCAGAACTTGTTAACTATGTTTAAATTATTATCTATCAAATTAATAACAGTTCCTTTGAGGTATTTCATTTTACAAGTTTTTGTTAATATTTCCCCTTGTCTACGCAGAAACATAGTTTTAATTTTATTTACTTTTAATTCACAATACACAAAATTCCCTCTCTTCTGCTACCTTAGTGTTCGGTAATTATTATAATGACCCTAACATTATAGTTATGTAAGAATTTGCCATAAAGAGCGCTACGTTGTATTGTAGAATTTATTGTTATCAAATTAACGAGAATGACCATTGTAATAATAGATTAGATTTGTTCTGTGAGTTAACGGATGGTATCTTTGCAATGATAGATAACCTTATATTTTGTAGGCCTACCGCATTGATAACATGTTGATTAGAACTCGTAGTAGTAAAAATAAAGCCGTTGATACACTAATAACTGTATATCAGGCATGATAAAAATCCGATTTTAAACTATTACGGGTACTCACGAATTTTATACCATAGTATGATACGTTCTTACTAAGCCACCAAGAAAATGTAGGAATTTCAGGATAACCATCACACTCTTATTTCAGTAAATAAACTGAAAAATTGTAAAATACAAAAAATTATTAGCTTAAAATCGTTTTTGAAATGCAGTTAATAAAAAAATGAAAACATTTTCACACGTTATGAGACCATACATAATAACCATAATTATTTTCCAAATTTTCACTTGCATACACGCAGAGTTTAAAAAGTAAAGAGCAGACCTACAAACTTATAACTTAAACCTAACCATGAAAAAAAAAGA
>LGAG01000176.1:1150869-1172401 GCA_001278395.1 Lerema accius
TGTGATGAGAGTGCCCAAATACGATGGGAGATGTCAATATCAACGTGGTTTCTTAGTAGTGCCTATCAACTAAATAAAACGTATTTATAACACATATTTAAAAATACCTTTTTTTAGACCTCTTATCAATGCAATCTTATGCTTAATCTCTAATTCTTAAGAGTCTTTATACACTACATTTGTATCGATTCTAATGCGTGTTAGCAAAGCATTCCATTTATGCTCGTGTCGCTTCTTACAATTATTATTTATTTATTTATTTATTACAATTATTATTGATGTATTAGTCTAGTTACGGATTATTCGATGTCACTGTGTTACTTAGTTTTAATTAAAAATAACCAATCCCCTCTTTTTTGTCTACATAATACTTGGGTATACCCAATATGGTCGTAAATGGATATACAAAACAAAATACTATGAAACAAGGACAAAAACGACCCAGACGTAGTGAGTACGGACTAATCCACTTTAGGGTACTAAGCCTTAAAAGGGTATGTATCACTTAAATGGGTCTTTCAAATTTGATTGCGACCTAAATAGGATTTTCAATACTGCTTGGTTACTTAGTTACTATCTTCTGTAACTGTTAAAGAATAATTTAAACTAGATAACCAGCTTTGTGGTCGATATCCGACCATAAATGATTATGTCAAACAATAGTTTCAGACTCGTTATGATAGGTTTTACGTTAATCGCACTGGCTAATCGAAAAAATGGAAAATCCCGAGTGGATAAATTGCCTAAATTAAATAAAAAAACCCTGACGTAGGAAATGTGCATATTTGTATGATGATTAAAATCCGCGGACTATTGCTTTTGCGTAATTTTGGTAATAAAAGTAATTTACTATTTCTCATTGAAGACCGTTTGAGCTAACTTAATGAAAACTGATTGTCTTTTCCTATCTATCAAAAGACAAAACTTCATTAATCGGAGCATGAAAAAAAAAAGTTTATTGCTAACTAGACGATGCTCGCGGTTTTGCCAGAGGAAAATAGTTAAAAAAATGGATTCATCCCAAAGGATCCTACAATCGGGCTAAAATCTATACATATTATTAGCAGGAAGTAGGATAAGTACTAATCTTAAAATGATATTTGTGAATGAGATCGTAGCAAAGACCAACGGACATGGCTGCATTTTAGAGTAAGTAAATAAAATGTTTTTTTAAGGCTAAAATGTTTTGTAACTCGGCAAAATGGCAACATTTTGAGATAAAAAGAGTAATTTGGGTGTTACGTAACGTTTAGCGAAAGGAAAGGGAAGGACAGGAAAACGTAACGGTGCGTTACATGGAGGGAGGGGGTTGGTCTAAAATCTTCAAAATTGCGTTACGTAATACTTAGACACTCGCTCAATCAAACTGCGTAACATCCCGAATCCCGATAAGCATTCCCTGGATTTCCGTTAGCGAGGTACAGAAGCGGGTATTTTCGTGTTGCGCAGCGTCTGGGATTGAGGGTGGGCGTCCCAAGGCCGGCTCGGGAGTCGGGAGTCGGGAGGGACGCTCGCGTAACCAAGGATACGATGTGCCGTAGTGCGTTTGAAACGATCAACACGTCATTGTGATTGTAGGGCGCTTGTACCAGTGATGGGCACGAAATATTTTTTTTTTCGAAAATTTAACTGACAGAAAATTTTAAAATTTGCAGACAGCGGTTTATCAATAGCAATGGTTTTATCATAGATGAAAGGGAATGTTAACAACGTAATTTTTTTTAAACTAATTTGAGTTTCTTGGCCATCTTTTTGAACATTGGATTTCACTAAAAGTAGGGTTAATAATGAAATTACCTAATTCGTCGTTGCTAAAAAAATAGTTGCACCTAACATTCAAATCTAAATTCCGCAAGCAAGAGTTCGAGTACATTTACCACGCATACCATGTATACCCCACTGCTGACAATTTCTCATTACACGCAATGAAAAAACCATTATCGTAACGTATTGTGTGCACGTACAATTCGGTAGTAGGTACCTACCTTCTTTAAGATTCACGCCAGGGCCAAGGACATGCAAGAGGGCCTTTGAGTTGTGCCTCACGATTACGTCACCTTTACCTCACCCCTGAAATATGATTGTTAATATCTAAACCTTAACGTTAAAAACAAAATTTTGCTAATTGACCTTGTAAATAAAATGTGCTTAAAGAACTACTGTGAAGCATTATCTTTTACGTTTTTTATCTTATTTAATTTGGGACTAGTATTTCAGTAAGTCCATGAGTTCGTTTGTTTCTATATTTCTTAATAAATTATCCTGTCCTTTCTAAGTGTACATTTAAAACAGTCCTTTGGAAATCACGTAAGATGGCGGTGTATGGCAGTTCAAGTTAGAAAGTTAGTAACTAATCTCCAGCTTGTAAATTAAGAAAAAATCCACATTAACCATTATAAGGTTGTGTTAAATCTCTTCGAATCTTCAGCAGCTGTTGGCGCCTCCAGAAACGTGACGTTGACAACTCACTGAGGATTATATGATCTGTGGAGTTCGTAAACCGTATTATATGATTACCCGTCTCAATGGATTAGCTGTCGATAGGTTTACGGACAGGATACGAGGAGGATTGGCTTCGTCATGGAAAATTAAAAACAAAAGATCTTCCGATATAGGTTGGGAATAAGACTGGTAGCTATGCAAAAATAACTGTAGTTCAGATATATAAATATAATTGTAATTTTATCAGTGTTAATAGCTGAAATGCCCCAAATTACTTTTGATAATAGAATTTAGTCGTATTTTATACAATGTTACAAATAACTTTAATTCAAAATGATATAGCTAGAAATACACGTGTAGTAAAAAGGTTTCATGTGTAACAGGAAGCATCCCATATAGAATTAAAACATTGCAAATAATATCTTATCTTTCCATGAAGGCTGCCTGGCTAGTTGCCACCCTCCTTGTACCGGAAGTTTCATATTAACTATAATAACCTTCCCTGATAGGGGATCGAACCCCCATTTTTATTCAGCAAGCTAAGTTGCTTATAGACGAAAACTGGGTACCTTACCTTAATTTTTAGGCATTAAAAAAATCTTTGTAAGTATTTTTCAATTTTTGGTTATATTTGTATCGAATTATCAAGATTTCAACTGGATTAAAAAAATTACAAATAATTTCTGAGCGTTGCAGACCAAATATTTGAAATGTATGTACGTAGATGCGGACAAGTTCCCTAAATACATGTATGGTGGGCTAACAATGGGTAATTTAACCTGTGTGGGACAGTTTGGGACGTCGTCGGAACTGGTTTGGAGATATTAGGGTTCAGTAGCCTTGTGGTTTGAATAGAGGAATACTGCGCATAGATTCGAGCCTTGTCAGCTTTATGTTTTCGGTACGCTGAAGGAAATATCGCGAGGAAATTTGAATTACTTAGATTTAGATTAGACTTAGATTAGAAGCGAGGGGTCCCGGTTTCGATTCCCGGCCGGGGCAGATATTTATGTGACAGATAAATGTTTGTTCTCGGGTCATGGGTGTAGTGTGTTATTTCAATTTGTGTTGTCCATGCCACCCGCGACACAGGGTATCCTACTGCGGGGGGGGGTATGAGTGTGTTAGCGTTTATTATTATTATTTTTTTTTATTAAGTTTCTTTAGGCATGTGGAGTAGGAACGGTTTTTTCTAATCTATGACAAATTGAGACAAAGCCCCCCCTAAAAAAACATTTATTTTGTTATCATTGAACAATAAATTTTGGTGTTTTTAATCCCAATTCCTCTAATAGCAATCCCTACGGAACCCTTTACATCCAAGGTCCTATAGCAAGACCGGTTATTTCCGTGTATATGGGTCAAGGATTGTGTGTTTGACCAAATCGCAGTCCGGTCTCTACATTATTCCTGGCCCCACGCGGAACTTCCCTGTTCGTATTGTTATTGCAACTGGTTTGCAACTGACTGGTTATTATTGATATAATTTATTCTGTGCTTGACTTTAGACTTTTGGGTAACTAATGTTTTTGACTGTACTTAGACTTACTTCACAGAAGCTTTTAAGTAATTCCAAGCACACGCCTAGATGTTTTATGATTCTGTCATCAAAACAGAGGTAGGTACATTTTTTGTAGTCATTCTATCGATAGGCTTGTTCAGAAGTTTTTGTAACTTTAATTAATTGATTTGCTTCGTCAGCGGGGCAATAAAAAAAATATACATTCATTGCAGATTCCAGTGTAAATACACTGTACCTGCATGTGGCCTAAAGCTGGTAATAGACGTAGGTAATGCTTCAAGCTCGGCACAACAGTAGCTTCAAGAAGTTACGTACGGTCCGACCGCCCGTACACGAGCGGCTTGAAGCAGTAGTTTCATACATTCGCACACGCCTACTGCTTCAAGCTGTTAACAGTGACTGGTTAAAACAGTTTGTCTATGACCAGCTCAACAGTTACATCGACATATTTACGACGCGATGTTTAATAAAAAGTTTAAACTTATATGTACTCGTAGGTACTCGTAAACGCTAGAAAGTCGTCATTCATGAGTAATAAACACTCATGTTATTTATTACTGTCGATAATTATTTGGTATTTTTATTACATCTTTTTTATTACTCGCCAAACGGACCGTTCAGTGCTGACATGATTTTGTTTTTTATTTAAATTTGTTCTGTACTACTTTTTTATCGTTAATCTAATATCACATTGCGAAAAAGGACACAATGAAAATTCGTTTTTTAAGTGCTTCTGAAGAACGACAATGCAATTTTATACTTATCAATTGTTGCGACAATTTTTGCATTTTTGTCGCACGTGTGAAAATACCTTTTAAGGTACAGTTACGTCAGAAGCATGGTGTCAACGTAATCTAATCCTTTACATAATTTATCATTATCGAAGTAGGTAGGTACCTATTTGTTTGTTTCCGGGAAACAAAATGATACTGCATATCTATAGACGTTTGTAAATGAATAGGAATTTTCCAAATATTATGTTAATTAATATTTTAAGTCATGAATGTGTCATAATCGTAATTAACACACTTCACTACTGATAATATGAAGAAAATTGCAACTGGAAATGTTTTGTGTATAGACTTATTTGTTTATAGTCACTATATAAAAGTAGTACGGTATTTAGATTTTTATTTTCCCGAAACCAAACTCAAAATGCCGACAGTTGAAATTTTTCTAATTATTTTGGATATGAGTCTGGCAACACTAAGGCACTATAAAATAAAGTTATCTTAAATTACACAAAACATTGAGGTAATTTACACAATACCTCACTTCTATGTTTCGTAATAATTTAGGCGGAAGATAAATAATAGGCACTAGTTCGGAGAAGTTGTCACAGTAATACTATTTATCGTAGCACGCAATCAGAATCTCGAAGTTATAGGTATAAATATAAAGTTGGTAATCAAATGGGCTATCAACGCATACCATACATTATAAGGCTAATTGAGACGCACGACTGAACGCCCCGGTATTGTGTTCGACGCTCATTGCATGTTAGAAAGAGACAGGAATAAAATACTTCTCTAAAGACCGTTATTTATAATTTCATCTCAGATCGAAGGAAAGTAATTATAATTAACGATGATTTTCTATAAAACAATTGTGATAAGACGAAGTTTATTTGATTTATGAACTTGAAGTATTTTGTTGGACACTCGAAAAAGGGAACTCAGAAGTTAGTTTGTACTATTAGTGCAGTTTATTCCTTTTAGTAAATATTAGTAGTTCAGTTAGTATTTGCCTCACTCGAAGTTAGTCAGAAGCTGCTTTGCTACTCCTGAGGACAAAAGGTCGCCTCTTGTTAAAGTGTACTCTGGCACTCAAAACATTTTAGTTAATTTAGCTAAATCGAGGCCTTGAATTCATCTCTGGCAATAGGCACTATATTTTTTCTTGCGCTCTTCTCAGCTTTTTTAAGGTATTAAGATAGCAAACGAGCTGACAGTGCCACCAACCCCTCCTGCCCATGGACATCGAAACATACTTCGAGTAGGACTAAGGGGGACTGTTAGTTTCTTATTAGGTCCTGTTAGTAATAGATGTTAATGTGAATATTAGCTGTCAGCTGTTCTCTTTCCTCCATTACCATAACAATATAAAGCTATTAGTTAAAGACAAGTTCTGTGGGCCATCCGTGCATCCATTGTTTACGTCTATATGTCACGTTGGGTGGCAATACCGTTATATAAGACAGCTTTCGCGTTGCACGAGTGAAAGGCGACCGTACTCCATACTGCACGCATCGTGCTACGCGCATACGTTGTGCGTTATGCGTTACGAATCGCGCGAGGTTCCCACGAACGTAGTTTTATCTAAGAAAGGTGACGAGGAAAATGTTATGATATGCCATTCCATGCCATTTTGACCTACATCAAAAGCACTACTGTTTAAGATTCACGTTTATACTATGTGTTAATTTCCCATTATTTTAGATGCCTAATGCAAGACGTACGCCTTCGTAGACCTATAAATACCATGTACCTAGTAGCAAATTTTTGTGAGTTTATGTGTAGTTGGTACTTCGTAACTCCTCAGAATTTAAAAAATCTTTTACCATTAGAATCCTACTTTAACACTGAGTGACATAGGCTTTATTTTTTTTAAATATATTTTTTTCAAACTATATTGCACCTGAGCGAAGTCTTCTTAAGTCGCGAGTTTTTGATATCGATAAAAAACACATTCGTTTTTAAGATTTTCCGTTATTAAACAGTCTAAAACTTTGACCTAAAAAATGTAAGACCTCGCAATGCTTCTTGAGGTAAACAATTTAGATAGTTAATAAAAATCGCGAAGTTTCCACAGGCTGAACTAAAACTAGAGGCGCCGCGGCGGCGCATAATAGTAAACAGACGAAATAATATGAAAAGTTTTGAGCAAATTGAAATTCGATCGAATCGTTCGATGTCAGGATTGGCCGGAACAACGAGGGTTATAATCGAACCCTCCTACTAATAAATATCGTATCCTACGAATCTCAGTTATACAGGAAACAAAGGAAATAGGCTGACCATAGACAGACTGTTTCAAGCAGTTATTAAAAAAATACTATCACTACCTACAGTTTAAAACAGTCGACGTGCCATACAATCATATGAACTATCTGCTTCAAGCTGCTCGTGAACGGCGATCCAACCGCACGCAATTGCTTGAAGCTGTTAGCGCTGACTGAAGCAGCCCGTCTATCACCAGCTTAATGTTTGCGTACCGCGTGTCAATTCACGTTTTGTAGAAAATTACCAATATTTTTACTACAGATGATAAAGTACATTAAAATGTGATTATTAATGGAATAATAACGCACTTTAGGTGGGTTACGAAAATATACCCCGGTGACAAATTATGTGCCTATTTTTGAAGCGATAAAGTAGTGATAGTAGTAACTAGTTTAGCCGTTTTCGCGAAGCAACAAGCATTTATAATACTCATACATACATCGATATTTACAATTTTCGCATATATTTACTACGACAGGATAATAAAACAGTGAATCTAAAATAATTTAAATTTTAAATCCCATGAAAATGTTATGTTTGCCACACGTAATCATTTATCTTGGCGGTTTTCCTCTTATAGCGTAACTTTAATAATGCTATAATAATTCCTCTGCTGTCACATGAATAATACTAATCATACCTGATTAAATAAAAATGATAAAATTGTTTTACAAATACATAGGTACTACGTAATAACTATTTTTTTCGCCACTCCTACTCCTATTAGCACTCGTATTTTTTTAGTTTTTCTAATAATTGCTACTATTAGAAAAACTTTCCCTTGTTTTTATAATAGTTAAAAAATAAATAACCGGTAATTGTTTACAGTAAGTTCCACGTTAAGACCATTGTTCCTTGTAAGCTGTCATGCTGTCATAGTAATGTATTCATTTTGACAAAAACACATATTAGACGCAAGTACGTGACGGGAGGTATTGGCCGTGTCGCAAGCGAATAACAATATGCTTCTAATTAGAATCCAAGATTTTTAATGACAATCAAAAATTAAGGATTTTGTACGCACTCAATAGAAAACGGTGTCGGTCGGCGTTCAATTCTCAGTTCGAACAGCGAAACAAAAAAATTATTGGCGAATATAATTTCTTGTTTTTGGTCTAAGAGTACGTCCTAGTCCTAGTGTTTTGTTGCTTCCTATGGCATTCACGACAGTGTGAATCCTATCGTCGAGCTTTGTGATTGTACTGTTTATTAAAAAAATGTAAGCAGTTGAGTTTAGTTTAAGAAAAATTAAGATTATAGCTAAAGAAAAAAATAAGACGCCTTTTTTTAGGTTTCTAATTTCACATTTGTCGGCTTGTCACGAAAGAAAAACTTCGACCTCTTGAACTTAAACGAACTAAAAACTATTTGAGTTCTCGAACTGAAACTAAAATCGAACTAAAAGTAGTTCATCGCTAAACACAATGCAATAAAACAACGTATTAATACACGTACTTACGCATTTAAAAATGCACTCGCGTTCGCTCACCATCACAATTGGGATGCGCTTGCGCACGAATGAGTCAGCGTCATTTTAGGAACGGTTACAAATACCTAATGCATTTCTTTAAGCTTCGTGACTGGTACCATATTTTTTTAATACTGTACCTGAATGTAGAAGCTAAAAGCGTCTTTGAATTAACTGGAACGTTCTTTTCTTAATTTTAAATTATTAGAAAAAGCAAGCTCAAAATTTTACTTCGGTTCTATGTGGTCATAACCATGTCTATAAATTCCAAAAATAAAAGTGTGACAACTGACGTCTAAAAGCCTACACCGTTAGAAATGCGTAAAAGGACCGGTTTTAAAATAAATTGCAAATGAGTTAGACGTGCGCAATAAAACGATTTCAAATTTTGAAAACTGGAATATGATTTGAGTCGAAAATATTTTTAATTTATCTAGGCTGGTGCTCTTCCGCGTAACGCAATCAAATTGGGAAAGGTAGGCGCGGTTCGGGTCGATGCGTGTGTAAAAGTGCGTAGAATTTTGGGTCTAATTTCGTGCAGTTAAAAGCTACAGTTGCATGCGCGGGGGGCTATTGTCTGAGAGCCGTGGATGCCGTAGTACATGATTGCGCAAGCGGTGTCGACATCCCAGTGCGTCCACGGACCAGTTTTCTAAATTTCAAATGCTTAGATGCATTTAATTATGTGATTGTGCGTTAGACGGACCGAAAATAATAACGGGTTGGTTGTCGTGTAATTGTGTGTTGAATGAGAAAGTTAATTGCAATTTTATCAATGAAATATGATGCAGCTTTTGACAAGTTGCGGTAGTAAAAAGCGATTTAGGTTACACACGCACCATGTTGAATTTGAACTTGTAATCTGTAAGGAAAATCTAGCAAATCGTTAGAGAATATTGATGACGTTGTCACCTCCTATTTGTGTGCCCATGGTTTAATTACATTTTATGTAAGGAATAACTTTTTAATTAGACATGTGGCTCCACCTATTTTACAATTAAAACTGAACGAAACGGCATTATCCGCAGTGAAACATTGAATGTATTTTTTGATGGAATATTTAATACAAAAATTGCTCGTATAATCCTTACGTAAAGCCTCTTCAGCTGCCTAATTTAACTAGTAAATATCTTAAGTAAGAATTTGACTTTTCTTTGCTTTTATTACATTAAATGCGACGTCGAGAACATTTCTGTTGCGCGCTGCAACTTTCTACAATGCGCCTCGCGCGGCCGGAAAAACGCAGTAGTAGAAAGTATAGCGCATATTGTTTGTCTGTTATGTCGCCCGAGCTTAACCTAATTTCCCTTTTGGAGATAGGTAGGTACTACAGAACCTTGGTAGGCTTACAAACCTTTAACCTTTAAACAGTGTATAAGACAATTCTTTACATGACCCGTTGAATTTGGTACATTTGCGATTTGACTTCAACCTATTAACGACCTACAAATATGTTCAGGTTTCCTCATAAATTAGGAGGTCTATAGTATACTCCACCACGCTGCTCTATTGCTAAATGGCGTAGTGATTGACCTACACAAATCTCAGAATTTTTTAAGCCGCCCAAGGACCTTCGACAGGGTTTAACGATTGTTACCTAAAGATAACAACCGAGACTGACGGCTAGACGTGCCGACAAAAAAACGATTTTTTTCGCGACTAACGTGACAGTGACACGACAAAATGACGCAACCGTTGAATGTATTGTCGCATGTAGATGCAACAGTTTGACACTTATGCTACTTATGTTTACTTTATTGCTCGTTGGAATGAAGCTATATAATTTAATTTTCATACAAATGAGGGCTAAGGTTGATGCGACATTTTGTCGTGTGGCTGGGCTGTCGCGCTGTCTATATACCCTACAGCAGTGGTTCCTAACCTTTTTAAATCGTAACCCCAGTGACATACGAAGAAAGATGATTTTAGCCTGTCTTTAAAATGTTAACAAAAAATGACACATGTTACTATTTCTGAATTTTTTAAAACAACCCTAATAAATAGTTTGTATGTTACCCCCAAAAAATGGGCGTTTTACTTGGTAATTATCCCCAGATTAGGAAACGAGGTCCTACACAGTACCTAGTACATATACCCGTGAATTATATGGAAATTTCATGCCATAATACAATGCGTCAGACGAGATTCCCAGGCGTGACTAATAGGAAAATAACATTGTGCAGCGGCAACATGTTATATACCGTTACATAAATAACTTGGTTCTGTTACCAATGATTGCGAGTTTTGACTGCATTTGTATTTAGATGTCAAAGTTACGGTGTTTTGCCCCCTAATTGCCTTCTTAGAGGCCAAGTATTACTAAACAGTAGGTAAAGATAATTTTGGAATAAAGTTTTTACTAAATCTAAGAGTGTAGAAATATTTATCGGAAATAAAAGTTTTCTATATTTTTTTCCGTCTCTCTGAACATCTGTATGTCAGTCCGTTCAAGCATCACACAGAAATAATCGGAAGGACTATCTATATGTATAGTGTAGCAGGATAATTAAATTAGGTTTGAAGATAATTATGACGGGATATACGAGTATTTTATCTCTATGAAGACACGGAAACTAGACCGAATTGGGTAACAATTGTAAATGAAATAAATTGAACTTGGTCTAGAATACTTTTCCGGGTAACGTTAAGTTCCCGCTGGATAACAGTTAAAAGGCACACCGAAGCGAAGCGAGGGTGGACCAACTATGACGGGATATACGATGACGACGGGATATGAATCGCCCTTTTAGTTTTATCGCTAAAGGTGATAGGTCAATAACATTAAGGTTTATTCAGCTAAAACATTCAACAAATCGTATTGAATACTCGACTCCATACCCACTTACTCGATAAGTCGTAAATCAAATGCCCAAGTAACCTGTTGCTTGGATACTTCGCGTAGCTCGTAAAATGACACTTCATAGCTCCATACGGAACATTCAATAAAACTTCCCTTTATATGTATGTATTAGTGTTTATGATACAAAGTGTTTGTGGCGGCTTATTCTTTTTTATATGGATGTTGAATAAACGACCAGCTTTATGGTCGAAATTTGACCATAACTCGTTACGTCAAATAAAATAGGTACCTATAGACTTGTTCGATATAGATGGAAGTAGCCACTAGCGTAGCGTTAGCGATAACGTAGTATTCTACAATTAAAATTAAACGATTCTTAAAATTGGATTAGTACTTTCAATTTTCAATATTACTTTCTACATGTAAATACATCTCATTACCTCTTTATTATTAGTTCAGTATCCATTCAGTAATCTAAAGTTAGGCCAAATAAACAGCTGTTCATTGACTATAGGTACTTACCTAGTACCTACCTATACCTAGTTCGCACTGAAAATCAGCTGTAACAATCTTGAATCAAGGTCAAGCAATAAATGACGAATGGACGGACGCGCCGCGAAACCCTAGTAATTATTAGGGTTCCGAAGGCTTCCTATGTGTAAGAAACCTAATAAATATTTCAAAGAATAAATTTAAAATCACTCTGCAGACCTCTATTCGTCAGAGCGATAAAACTTCAAATAAACTGTAATGTTATTATTTTTAATACAAGTTTTATTTCAAGCCATCGTCGTTATCATATCGTTTTGTAACTGTTTAGAAGTTTCTTAATTGTTAGCCAAAGCAAATTATGTAAACTGCTCTAATGCTTTGGCGGCGTTTTTATCGAACGTAATTAAAGAAATATAATATCTTTATCTTGAAGTTAAGAAAAATGTTGTAATCTATACCTAGAAGGCATTCACTTCTCTTAACTGATAGTTGCGATTACAGTTACTGTAGCGTAGTTAGATGTTTGTAAATATACGTTGTAGGGCTCTTCTTAAGCTGGTTGGTCGTTTTTTTGGATTTTTTATTCAACTAGAATTGGAAAACCTGGATTAAAAGGAAGAGCGTCAGAATCTCATACATCTCATAGGTAGTTGATCGCTATGTCGTACGTTTTTAAGAACGTTCTCTACTATGATAACAGTGCAGATTTGTTAATTGTATGTTTCATTGAGATAGGTACATGCAGTGAAATACAGGCGATGGTAGTTTGAATGAGAAAGTGATTTTTCCATATAAAATAAATGAACATTGATTTTTTTCATATATTGTATTGTGGTCCAAGTGGCCAACCAGAAGTTTCTAGAAGCTATAAAAATTCAATATTATTGGCAATTAGTTGACCAAACGCACTGAATACACAAAGAGTTCCCACGACGTTAAGTAATGTATATAAATATAACTTGCATTTGACCTAGTTATTCCTCCTCGCGTCCCGCCGATAACGTTCAGTGCTACGATGAATTAACTAGTTTTTAGGCGACTACGTCTTTAATAACGGGAAGAAACTTTTAAGGCATTATCCTCCTTAAGTAATGTATAAATAAGGACCTCGTTTTTTGACCCGATTACACCAGAAGTAGTGATTTTAATATGAGGTGTCTCTGAATTCAATTAATTTGATCATGGAAAATCTCGAGTTGAACTTTTGCTTCCGATTAGTTGGTTAGTAGATCCTGTTAGTCGTAGGTTCGTAGGTGTTATTGAGAGTATTCATCGTCATCATCTCAAGCCATAACTCTCCCACTGCTGGGCTCGGGTCTCCTCTCCACAGTATGAATAGTACAGGTCATAGTCTACCACACTGACCAAGTTCGGATTGGTAGACTTCACACACTATCAAGAACTTTCAGGTGTGCAAGTTTACCCACGATGTTTTCTTTCACCGTAGCAAGTGATAATTAGTATCTCTAATACGTACATAACTTTTTTTTGAGTGAGAATATAGTCCGTTGAATTCGTTAGTGAAGGGACCGTAATTATCGAAAGGGGTCGTCAAAGATGGTCTAGTTTTGACCAACAACCAATACTGCGGCTAACCGACATGCCAATAGATACTAAACGCAGCTACTTACTGTGTCTCGTGAACCGGAAATGTGTCTGTCTTTTACTATGCGGGATAGATTGGGTCAACTACGATGCCTTGTGATAGTTCTGTAAAACTTTAAGAGCCTTTGAACATGAGGTTTTTATGAATTCGGTAATAACGCGCGTTTGTTTGAACACAAACACGCAGAGTACACAATCTCGCATTGGCTAGAATTCAGGCAAGATCCAATTGAGACTCTTAAGTCCTGTAAGTTAGCAGACTTGGTTCCCAGGCTGCATCTATTCCGATGCGCCAAGAGCTCGCTTTGCGCAACTCGATGCACCGCCTCCCGACCCCGCACCCCGCTGTACTACGCTTGCGCGTGTGCATTCCGGAACCAGGTCGCAACTAGCAGCCGAAATGCCGCGGCCCCCCAGCATAACCTGAGCTCCCGCCCTCCCCGTAGCCGTAGCAAAACTCACGGCCCACGGGCGTTCGCTGGACCTCCGGCAGGTCTCGATAACCTGGCCGTATATACGTGCACGCATGCAAATGTACAGTTAGGCTGTAACGGAGCGCCTGGGAATCGAATCGATACCGTATCGGCCCTGCACTGGCATTCGGTCCTACGTTGTCGGTGTAGCATCGTTGATTAATTGCTCTCATTTGCGAAGTTCGCCTAAAATCGTGGTAAACGACGAAATGAGGTTCAAACGCAGCCGCTGCAATGCCGTAAGGTTGTTGTAATCGTTTCTGACCTGTTGCTTTATTTCTTGTTACCTATTTTGATGACGTCAACCCTGCAACTTGCACGCAAAGCCTATGTCCTTGTATTAGATTTGATTTTTCGATTTTATTCTTCTTGTTTCACTCCCTTTGATGTTGTGTTTCTTAATTCTTGATGTTGTAGTTGTTACATAGACGCTGTTTCTTACATCGATTTTGAATGAGACTTTATTTCTGTCATCTGACATCTGACCTTTATATTACCTAATGCATAAGACCGATTTTGAATAAGACTATAGTCTATATTCTTAAAAAAGATCGCCATCGAAGTCTTGTTGGTCAATTGAAACCAGGTTGCCAGTATGTTCACCATTTTTCACCTAAGATTTCAATGAATTAAATAAGTATTTTTCCCGTGATCGATATTTTATCGGCCATTTTACCATGAGCCATCAAACGTGGGAACTAATAGTGGTGGTGCTATTATTAATTCAAGCCCCGATACGGTACTGCATTTTTAATCTACCCCCATAATTTGTAGATAGGTCAATGTATGTACGAGTAGATACGCATGAACGTAAGAATTAATAAATGTAGTATTAAAACTATGTATGTAGTTCGTTATTTGTATGTTTGTGTGTCATTGGTAATCTAGATGATTCCTTGGACCAGTTGGTAAACAAGGTTTATTTTCTTTTTTCATAAATGTTGCAGTTTCAAACTGACGGCTGTTTCTAAGTTGTTTAAATGTCCAAAACAATTTAAAAAGTAGTTTACATTAACATTTGAATAAAATTATGATTAATGTTATTTGCTTGAATAAAAAGTTAGTTAATCGATTATTTATTGCCACATACAGAAAGGACCTCCAGAAACACCGTTGATAGTAAAAGCGGAGTCTAAAAAAAAAGTAAAAAAAAATCAGATACAAAACTATTACGATTTCGAACTAAAATAATTACGTAACTTATAATTATTTTCCTTACGACGTAATATTGGATACGTTATAACTGTTATCTACTGATTGACGTCATGTTATATAACTGGCAGGTATAACTTTAAAAAAAAATAACTTATATACATATTTTATACTCTTTGTACAGCTGTTATGAATTGGCAAAAACATGGACTTTGGCCTTCATAATTCATCATTTATCGGTAGACAAACAATTATTTATTAGGTACTCTATTTACAACAAGACAAAACGCACTTATTCTTTGGTCTCTTTTGTACTTTTAAACAAAACCAGAGTTCGAAAGAGGTGCATATAGCTGGAATTCTGTCACAATTTTTATGTGATGAAGTAATATGACCAAGACCTTAACGTAACGTACAAGATAAAAGAGTACTGAAAAGCAAATTCTCTGTGTCGTATTGTGTTGAAATTTTGCATATTTTAGTGTCATCCCATTTGTAATATGCATACAAAATTTCAGCTCAATCGGATATCGGGAAGTTCGTTTTCTAAAGAGGGATCAGATATTTATGCTCGTGACTGTACATGGAATGAGTCTGATCTATTGTTTAACAATCCTTAAAAGTCTAATTTGGCACACAGAGCGGGTTCTTAGTATTAGGTCTTTATGTATGAACCATATTTGATAGTAGTATTTCTTCCAACAGGGCAGGCATCCGAGGCGGCCTGGGCATGGACTCCCAGCAGCAGCAGTACTGCCTCAAATGGAACAGCTTCGGATCCAACCTCGCCACCTCGTTCGCGAACCTCTGGAACTCAGAGAGTCTAGCTGACGTCACGCTCTACTGCGAAGGTGAGTTTTAATTTAACAGTTAAAATTTCAAAATTTAAAATTAAACAGTTCTACATTCAAAAATCAAAATTCAGAAATTCTTAATTCGAAAATTCTACATTCAAAAATAAAATTCAAGAAATGAAATTCACTTCTTGTTAGTATCAATGATACACTTATGCACGTAATTTTTTTCTGATATAGATTATCATACTGCCTCAACCTCGTTTTTAATGTAAATGCGTAATTTTTTTTTAAACAAAATTAATTTGTTTAGTAATTTTATTATTTCTACATAATTAGTTTCTCCTATTCACTTCATTTTATAAAATATTCCGACAATTTTCCTGTAGCTTACGAAAAAACACATTAGTTGAGATTCGGCTTGACCAAAAGTGACTATGGGTGTCTTCTTATTTACTGTCTTATGGTTCCATTTTCAACAACTAATCATAGTAACTTAACTGCCTATAAAATGAACTTGTTATAGATTTATTTACGTAAACAAAGTAATAAAAGTTTAGTAGAATCAACAATTTTAAACGGTACAACTAATTTAACACCATTTTTATTACAACTACGGTACTTCGACGATTTAACTCGAATTGATTCGACGATTTGTATACAATTTTAAATCTCGAAATAATTCGTAATATTAATCATAATTAATTTATTATTGAAGAATATTAATAACAATACAGCGACTTGGCAATAAAATTGGTATTTTGCAGTAGTATTTTTAAAAGATAATAAGAATTGTAAGGCAGTGTCTGCCTTGAATAAAAAAATCTAATCTTTGGACTCGATCTAGACTCACTGAATACGTAGTGAAAGATTAGTATTATCGTTATCAAAACTTTTATTTGATTGATTACGGACAGGCATTCGGAATTTAAGATCAAATCTGAAGTTGCCATTAAAAAAAAGCAATTTTCAGTATCTATTCAGAACAAATGAAAATATATATAGACTGCGACTTCGAAACAAATGAGCGTAGTAAAAAAAAAATACTTATCAAATGATACCGTTTCCTAGTACATCGCTCGACAGGCCGTGCTCTGTAACGTAATCAAATCGTAAAAAAAAGAAAAAAAATTTTTTTTTTTGTTCCGAAGTGTATTTTTTGGTCTGAGCAATTTACATTCACACGTTACAATGTTACAAGTAGTGATTACTTGTGATTGTGCAATTGCGACATTTTGTCGTACGAGGGAATATTTCTTATTCACATATTGCGGTGGTTAATGTCTTATTTATCCGACGTCGCCAGAAAGCAGGTAATGTTTTTCAAGTGTATTATGTATGTATGAATGTCCATTTCTTTTTTTTTACACTTAGAAGAAGCCTATTCACTCTTGCCGTAAAGACCTTACATCTTTTTATTTGTTATGATTTCTATCGCGCGACATATTGTCGGTGTCGCAAGGTGCGAAAGGAGACTAATCCTACTAATATTATAAATGTGAAAGTTTGTAATGATGTTTGGATGTTTGGATGTTTGGATGTTTGGATGTTTGGATATTTGGATGTTTGGATGTTTGTCCCTCCTTCACGGTCTAACCGCTGGACGGATTAAGCTGAAACTTGGTACACAGATAGGTTGCATCCAGGAATAGGACATAGGATACATTTTATCCCGATTATAGGTTCCCTTGGGATAAAATCAATATTTTGTTTATCGACTTTTCCGCGGGCGGAGCCGCGGGCATCGTCTAGTATCGTAATAAAACGTAGTTAGTAAAGATAGTTTTTTTAACTGTAACCTAGTCATAGAACGGCTGTCTACATACACACTATGACTATAATTTAGTTAAGTGCAATAGTTAATATAACAAGCGGCCTTGTCGTTTCTAAGGTAATGTTTTGAATATTTTTGAATATCAAATACAAATGCGTGAAGGTTAAACTTAATATTACATGCATTATTTATATGCCTACGGAAAAAACTGCAAAAAATAATTAAGTTTGTTGGTTTTATTATAAGGATTATTAATTATACATGACTTTGAATAATTATAAAAGATTATTATCTCATGTATTAAAGTCCGTCAATACGTTTGTGCTGTAGAGCGTGCTTAAAATTTGGACAACCATACGTTTGCAAAACATTACCTTCCTTCTAGCAGAAACGGAAAAAATAAGAGTGATTATTTAAGCAACATTATACGCGGTTGTATGCTTTAGCTTACTATGATATACAATGAAAGAAAAATAGAATTATGTGTTCCTATCACAGAGCAAGAAATGTATCTGTATACATGTTCCTATAATACTGAATACAATACTGTATATACTGTATACAACACCCACTTGAAGCCCTACGTCGTCCCCATAAGGAGTTTTAATAATTTAATGCCTGCTACACATTATTGGTCATGATGGGCGATTGTACGCGAGCACGATAATGTGGAAGGGCCAATCGCCTGTAGTCGCCCATCATCGTCCGTAATCGTCATCGTGATCGCCGCGATCGGTGATTTAGCGGTTTTTTGGGCACGCATCAAAGGGAATCGGTTGTAGTTGTGTTGCGCGCACACATTATCGCCGATTAGTATCACCAATTAATGTGTATAGGTAGTTATTTTTGCTTTGTTTTATTACGATGAATGCTCAAACTACACCATCTTGTCTTCGAATAATTTTTTATGACCTTTAATTCAACAACATTGATAAAATTGAAATTAAATGAACAGTTAGCTGCAACAAATTCCACGTCCATTTGGGAAGGCTGCCGCTCAATAAATGATCACGGACGATAATGTGGATGCTTGTACAATGATTGTCGCCGATCACAGACCATCAACGATTATCCATCATGGCCGATAATGTATAGCAGGCATAAGATGCATAACCCCCATCGATCGCTCGATACGCGGTTAGTACTCGTAATAAATACCTATTTATAATTTTATTATTTATATGCCTATTTCACACGACATCGACTCAATTTATAGAGGCTTAGTAAACGTTTCCATAGATGGCAGTAACGTCATCCATAATGGAAATATTTTGCAGTCGTTTAATTATTGTTGGCGTTCTCATCCTTTTATGTACAATTTCTAACACTTTTGGGGTAAAATTACTACAGTAATACTTGTATAATAGTGTTACGTAAAACGGTAAAATAATCGTTACATACATACGTTATATCTCCAAATAAATCTATATTTTGTCACATTTTCTATATATAGTGCGGTTGCTTTCGCAACAGTCGCAATAATTACATATCTCGAAACGGTATCGGGTTGTCAATAGCTACGATCGCGCACTCGTAAAGTCGAATCTCGCGAATTGATAAACGGGTCGTTGACATTATCCGATGATAAATCAAGTATTTTTTGCTAAAGATCTACTTACATCGCGTGTAATACTTTTCAAGAACACTTGTATTCTTTTTGCGACCAAACGTATCTATTTAGTTCAGTCTGTTCAGCTTTTTCTCTGCCTGTCAATGTTATGATGGCATTGCTGTTATTATACGAGTTGGTACTCGATTTGAATAATATAGCTGTCTGAGATACGGTTGCGGTCATGTCAATTATTTATATTGTATTTGCGTTTTTACGCCAGGTTTTTTTATAATGGTTTTAATTTTGAGGTACATCTTAATTCCTATAACGTTACATCTATGATGTGTTTGAGAAGTCTTACACGTTCAGGTTTCATATGGGTGTTGCTAACCAATCTCTAAGAGAGGGAAAATTATCGGAAATAATTAAATTGTGTACCAATAAATTTTGATAAAATATTAATAATAATTTACATAGAAGTTTGACTGATGTACATGTGCTAGAAGTTCTCGAAGGGGGCTGCTACAGCTATTTTCTTGCATTGTTTATTTCTTTCACCGAAAAAAATATTTAATTTTTTAATTTGCACTAGTCTTCTAAGAAATGTAAGCCAATGTAATGTTGGTAGAATTACCGGTAGCAAAACATAAAATATTACGCGTCGTAAACTTAATAGTTTTTCCTTTTACCGACAAGTTTACTGAATGAGTAGAATTCTATTTTTGTAACGCTTAAATGCGACTTCAAAACGTGATTGTGTTAATTTCGCGACAGATGTGTGCGAAATCGGTGTTTATTTGATCGAAACTTATTCAATGAACCTTGATAGAAATTATGTTTGTATATTGTTTGAATTTGACGTTATTTTATGCTTAAATTTACGACTTACATACGATTTATTTACTTACGATTTTGGAGCTAATTAGGTATATCAAATTATTAGTATCAAAATAATGTAACTAAATTAGGAACTACATATTAATTCTAAACCTAAACTGTTTGAGTCATACACAAACTTCATACAGTTCATAATCTATTCGTTGACCAAGCCATGACTTGTAATTTTCATCAAAATTGGTTGTGTCGTTTTAACTTAAAAATTGCTCGTTATCGTACAAGACTAAAATATAGCATAATAATATCAAAAGTCTATGTTGCATTGTCGTCCCAGTCGCATGTGTGCAAACACCCTTACTCCGTCAGTTTTTTACTAGCGTGCGTCAAAATTGTTTTTGCAATGTATCGAAAAGAATATTTATTAAATGGATTATGCACTTGCATATCAGATTGTAAAAACCTTACACGTGCCACTTGAGTATACAGGCCTGTGTATTGTTTACGTACCGTGTTATCTAATCGTATAATTTGAATATTTTTTGGATAGTAAAATGACGAATGCATCTATCTTGTTTTTTGCGGATAACACGCAATGACACTGCCTGGATAAGTGTTGCCTTTGGTTTTGCCCGACTATACAAGAAGGAGGGTTATGTTTTTCAGCGTTTGTATGTTATATATCTATATGCATGTACATTTATTATTTAACACGCTATACAGTTTAAACGACTATCAGTTAAAGCCTGCGTGTGTTCAACTTCAACATTTAACAAAAAATTATTTAAATATTTGCGAATTTAATTACAGACAATTATAACTTATAATTAACATAAAAACACATAAATTATGGTTTATATAATATTGCGTGCTATTTTGAATTTACTAGAGAAACTAAAATTATATTGCAATGGATAATAATATCTAAATTACATTAGTAATTTAAAACAGCCTTATTAATTAAAATCTTATAATACACGGAAAATTCGAATTTAAACTTTATCTAGTTAATCCTAAGATTAAATTTAATTCAGAAAGCAAATTAGCGTTTACTACCTGCTTATTTTTTATTTATTAGTACGGATATAAAACATCATTTCGTTATTAAATTATTATTTATTTATTTTCCATTTGTGTTATAAGCTTGATGTAGGAGAATTGATTCGACATTCTTTTTTTTAACTTTATCAGTTAGTATCGCGATCTGTTGCTTTGGTATCGTATTTATTATAAGAAACATTTTATTTTCTTCGCTCATATCTGTTCTGCCTCATATGTAGAACCATTTTTGTATTTACTTTCTATCTAAATCTATCCCCAAAATGAAGATTACAGTAATTCTTATCCAAAAAAAGGTGGCAATGAAAACATTTATAAACGGATAGATAAAACGAAAAAAGAGGGCTAAAATAACCAAAGAAAACATTGTCTTTATTTTAATATTTTTCCGAACAATGACATTGTTAGAAAAAATGTTAGAATTTCCAAGTTTTCAAACTATATCAGTCGTTTGACAATGAAGTCTAATTGCGTCTCATTAACCTGTTTCAATAGGTAGGATTGGAGTTTTCCCTTAAGTCTCAAGTTTTCGAGGTCGTATTGAGCTAGACGCAGCTAGTGGG
>LGAG01000176.1:1172996-1186193 GCA_001278395.1 Lerema accius
GAACCTCCCGTCGTGAGAACCGGGACTACAGGAAGTTTGCACACGAAGCTCTTCGATTTTTGGAAATTGAAAGTTCACTTTCTTTATGGGCCAACGAGAAGGATCTGTAAAACGAATATCAGCATATTTAAAAGATTCGTGTATTTTATTTACGTTATCGGTTGGATAGATTTTTGATAACAAGTGCATATGCATTCTTATACATAAAGTTATGTTTCATCCGAATTCAACTCATATATTATTAAAGAAAGTACCTACTTTCTTCTCTAAAATTTTGCTTGAAGTTATTCATATTTGTCAGATGATTAAGGAATTTTGAAATTTGAATTACTATCCAAATGGTGAAATTCCCAAAGTTCCGAATTATCCAATAAATGCAGGTTTAATTTTTAACAATAATAAACCCATAATTTCGGTATCATAATATGATATAATATTATTATATTTTTGTGTACGTAGGTATTTTATTTGGTGAGACTGAGCAAATCCATTACTACAATACGCTTTTTTATATTTGCTAATACTGTTCTATTGTAGTTTGGGACCGTCATAGGTTCTGATTACAAACTTTTCAGTAGTCACGTGACCAATTTCTCGAAAATAATTATTTGATAGCGTCAGGCGCTAAAACGTGATTAGCCAGTATTATATTTTGTAATATTTGGCCTTGTAGTTTGGAATATTTTGTTTTTTCGAGACCAATCGCAATTACCAATTTAATGCTACGTCACGTTGCGGAGTATTGTAGCGAATTCAAATGCTTAAACAGAAGATTAGGAATTCAAATGTTTAGGCATTATTTCGAAGAAGATTACTGAATATAATTCTAGTCTTACAACCTCTGTTAGTATTCGAGAATAGCCTGACCAGTTTAATTTGCTTAATGCTCGTGAAAATTCGGTTATAGCTCTAAAAGGAGTGATATTAACTTAATTAAAATTAAGTACCGTTAGGTCAGCCTTGGAATAGTGATTAATTGAGGTGGTTATTTCAATAGTGCCTATTTGTCTTACAGACCCTATCCTGTCTATTGATAGAGGTGTTTAATTTGATCACTATCCAACTCGACCGAACTATCCATTCGAGATTTGTGGTACACTCTCTCTACGCAGTTTCTTTCATCATTGTTTTATACTACTAGCTACCATCTACCATACACTACCTAATATCTAGGTATATTATGTATAGTACCTACGAGTACATAGGTTCTACTAAGTGCTAAAATTACTACATGCTATTTATATCGGATTTATGCATTAAACAGAACCACTCCTGTAAGTGGAGACTGGCGGATAATAACGTAACCAACGCTACGCTTCGAAGCAACTCCTCAAAAATACGAAGTGCATTCTTCACAAACTGAAGTGAGGTTTCCGTACTTACCTCGCTTGTTGAGGGGTTCATCTCGTCCGTGCTTCGTTGCCTCACCTCATCTTTATTATACCCTAAAACAGTCTTTCGCGAAGGGGCGATAAGGCCCCCTTGTTGGCGCTGGAGACCTACTTTTGCGATGCAAGGAACTTACATAATGGTCTCAACCCATTAACGGCCCACTACTGAGCAAGGGTTTCTCCTCATAACTGAGGAGGCCTAGAGCATTCTCCGCTATGATGCTCCAGTGGGCATTGGCAGAGAGGTTAGTGATGGCAAGTGTCGGAATGTTTATGCTGCCCGTAGGTCTTCGACATGGCTTAAATCCTGTCTCCTAACGATAGCAACTGGGGTCTAGGGTTTTAAGTGCCTGCCAAAGAACGAAACGCTCAAAATATTTTAAGTTTAGTCAAATAAGTCAAAATGACTACCTATAACGGTAACTCATAATAATAATTATAAGACTATATCCTATGACACACTTGATTTATAGGGCGAGGGTGCTACAGAATAATTTATTCCCAAAGTGGGCAGTAGACGAAATAAGTTTAAGAACCTCTGTCCTAAAACCTTCCGGGTCAACGACCCTGTCCTTGTTTATTCCAGAAAACTCGATGTTTATTTCTCAGTTGTAGTCTAAAATGTTTCTATTGAATGACTAAACGTAATGGTTCGGTGGTTTTATAAGTGCAATTGCACGGTTCAGTCAATGAATTCTGCATCTTATTGTTAGTTAAACCTTGAATCTGAGACAACGGAAAAAATGTGTAGGTATTATTAGAACTCGACTTGACTATTGTGAGGAGCGCAGCTTGAATCTTAATAGATATTTGTATAACAATTTTAAGGTATGTTTGCAATCAATAGTAAAGTTAATGACGATCCTAAATTCAAATCACTTTCGTCTTAGGAATGAATAGCTTACTTAACGAACGTCAAAATTAACAATATGATTAACAAAAAAAACAGTGATTAATTAGGACATTTCAAAAATATATCGTTGGCTGTTGTTCGTGGCCTTCCCTGCTTTTCATACTTTTTAGGGCTTGATTGTTTCAGTAGTCGAGTATTAGTTTCTGTACTTATTATTTCTTAAGCCAATACCTCATAATACATAAGAGAAATTACTCCATTAATTTATGTAGTAACTACCGCTCACGTCAATTATTCTACATTCACCCCTGTAAAGCGAGACGCCTTTCCAGATTCAAAATTTCCAATTCTATACAGAATACGTTTCACGGTTTCAAATTTCAGTGCGACGGGAGCATCGCCATATCGACCGGTCGGTAGGTATGTGTGTCGCCCCCACCCCTCACATAATGGCTCTTGAAACTAATACGTACTCAATACCGTATTAATAGATCCAATCGCAGGTACTCGGAGAATTCCGTTTCCAGCCGGGCTATTGCCATGTCTTAGTAAGGCTCAGTTAATGTGAAGGGTTAACTTTCCGCTTTTACCCGACTGTGTCAGTTGGAAGATAATGTTTTTTGAGCATAAATGTCAATTGAACGTTATGCTATGTAGCTCAAGCTTAATGAATTTCAACTTGGGAGGTGTGACTCGTTTCAATTGTAGGAATGATAAAGTCTAAATATTTTTATTACCAAAAAAAAATCTATAACCTACTACCAAATATTTTTACTACCTAAAAAATCTCTTTTCAATAATGAGATGAAGAGCAAAGATAAGTGATTTCAGAATGACTTCGCCCTTTTATTGTCGTTTTAGTTAAATTTTGTACACCTCTTTACATAAACACATCAACATAAATTAGTAAGGGTTGCGCGTATAAAAATTGACTTATAACTAAATGTTTTCGAACTCTGTATAGAATAACAATGCTCGTGTGCGGTGAGTAAACTTATTTACTCTTTCTTTTTACTTTAAAATAAGCAAAGGACAAAATAGATAAACTTGTATTACTTAAACAAAATTAGCTTTTAGTTAATTAAATAGTTTTTACAAGTCATTCATACCATACCATAATTCCCGTAACATAAAATTTAAAACAAGCGAATCAATGTACGCAAAGATTTCCCTTAACAATATACCACTTTCCCGCGTTCACTTTCAAACAAAGAGGTTGAGTCCCGTAAAATTTCACTTTCGGCGCCGCATCCAGTGCGTCGGGCGCATAGCATTATCGACCGGCAACACTATCGTGGTCGTATGTGTGTCGTCCGCCCGCCCTACACCCCCCCTGAGCTGACATACGACACGGCTGCCTTGATTCTTCATTCTTACACAATGTGTACCTACGTTAGCTTTTACTATTGTTAGTTGTTACTTGGTGATTAGTAAAGGACTGGGTATAAAATTTTGATTTCGGTGTGAAGGAAATTTTCTTTCATTGTTACCGATTTTTTCAACTGATAAAGAACATCGTTGCCTTGATTTTTCATTCTTAAACAATTTATACTGTAGCTTTTCTATTGATACTTAGTGATTAGTAAAAGATTGGGTAGAAAATTTTCATTTAAGTTCATTTATGTGAAGTGATTTTCAGATTTATGCATTGCTGCCAATTGCCATCGCAATGAAATACAGTTATGTTGATGCTTATACAATGAATCATGATGTTATAAAGGTTATTAGTTGTTATTATTGGTTCCTACTGAAATTTATGGAGCAGCAGATATTGATAATACTAAAATAAAATTCCACGTGACATTTATCTGTAGGTTTTTTTGTAAAGCATTTAGTTTTGATAAGACATTTTTACTTCCTGTAGTTTAATCATTTACATAGGTTTTTGTAGTGGGAATTTTCAAGACGCAGTAGTGTTTAATGTTTGATCATTTTGGACATTATGGTTTCTAAGCTAAGTATAAACTTCTTTGAGATTGTTATGAACTTTTTTGTATAATCCGTACAGTACTTTGTTACCTACGAGATTTAACGATAAAATATCAATAAATTTATTTTATCGTAAACATTATGATACGCTGTATATTGTGTTATTAACAATTCGACATCTTTTACACAACGAAAAATCTAAACTGACCTGAAGTACAACAAACGCTCATTTGTCTCAGAAAATTATAATTTATCGTCCTACTCCCACTCAACGGAGTCAAATCAGGAATGTCCAACACAGAATGCGGTTGCGAGAGCGCTTTTCCCCATGCTCGAGTCGAGTGTATGTGTGAGTGTGTGTGTGTGTGTGTGTGTGTCGAGTAATTCTTGCATCGTAGGGCTTCGCGCTGCCGTGAATTTCGTGCAATTCAATAATAGGGCACGTTTCAGGTGCCATATTGGATTTCATACGTAAAACGAGCTGCGTATGATATTTCGGCGGGTGAATGTTTAATATTGGAAGGTTTTATATCCTCTTTTGTGTTTACTGCACATAATATTATGGTTATAGCTGTTAACGTTTTAGAATTGTAGGTTAGGTACATACATTATTTCATTACAGTGTAAAGAGGCATTAATTAATGTAAGTAAATCTGCGTTTTCAATAATTTTGATGTTTTTCACCGAATTTCTTACAAAAAATATGCTATTGCATAAAACATGCAAACGTGCGATTCTGTAGTTCTCTTAATAACTTAAATTGTTAGATTTTTTTCTTTTATATTCGATATAATACCATGTAATTGTCTTGATGTTTTTCATAATACGAGATTGCGGTCAAAATATGGCAAAATCGCTACTATTACATACAAGTTATTGTCGCAAATGCGATTGGGCCCTAATTTAAACATAATTATACAATTTTGATTTCAATGACTTGTAATTATGCAGCTTACGACATTAATCATGCATCTACGACCGCGTTTTGAAATATAAAATGCACTTGTATTTTTCAAAACCCGCCAGCCTTTTCAAAACTCGATTTTGAAAGTAGTCTTAGGAATGCCACACTTTCGAAAATCGAGGTTTAGATTTAGACTTTGACTAAGGTTTCGTAAGAGGTGACAGAAGGTAATAATTATGTCTGGTATTATTACGTTTGTCTGAAGTGCGCTTGGTAACGACCACCCTCTTGCTTGAGTTAGTTACCAAACGGCTGGTCTTTTTAAGCTGAAACCTTGAGTTCCAGAGTAAATTTATATAAGAGGTGATTTTCTTTCCTCAGGGGTAGCATAGCACCGCTTCTTTTTAACGACTTTTAAGGGGGGAAATACCGACTACTAATAGTTATTTACAGGACAAATATACACTAACAGTTCTAACTTTTATGTTTCCCTTACGAACGAGTTAACAGCCACTAATATCATCTCATTAGTACCTGTCCTAACAGGAACTACTAAAGTACTAACTTACTAACAGTACTTTTTTGTCCTATTCGAGGTTTGTTACGTTATCCATAGACAACAGGGCATAGTAAAAACTTCATTATTACTTACTTCATTATTCATTAGTCAAATAAAAACTTGATTATTCAAATTTGATTTGACATAATTGTTATTTTGATAACAGAGCTAATTAAAATTCAGTAAAAGTAGACTGCAGTTTACATGACTATCGATTTTATTTTACGTAAGAATTGTCAGTCAGATTTGGTGGTTGTTTTGTAAGATACCTTTCGAAATGAAAGCTTTATTTAATCTTAGTACGTACTCATTCAAAATTAGGGAGGTTAATATGAATAGGATTAGCTTAGAATATGTTGAACTGCGTGCTTCTTTGCTCTAGAACTTTTCAGGTAATAAGTGAGGCCCGTGATCGTAGTAGGCCGTCAAGGGTTTGAGGCCACTTTATTTCAGAGAAAGAAAGGCCATTTTCGTAATCATGAATAAATAATGCCCTTGAGAATCATTTTCGTTGTTCGGTAAAAAATCCGCTGTTTACAATTCCCTTAATTTTTTAACCACATTTACATTAGGTACAAATTAGTTTATTAAATTTGAGAAAACAAGCTAGATATACGTAACATGTGATGGACAAATAATATAAGTGCTTATTAGAGGGTAGTAAATTCATAGTAAGAATAGGAAGCTCTAACAAAGCCCGAGGGTGAATCACCTGAACGCATAGGGGTGTCTTTTTAAGGGTCGTAATTACTAGCTACAACCGCTTGTTGTATTAATTATTTATTTCACTATCAAGTGTTTTATATACTGATGACGTGATGATCATTATTGATTTAGAACCTTGTAAGAATATGTTATAATTTATGAAAGATAAGTAGGAAAATTTAAAACGGAGAAATAACAAACACAAAAAATATCTGTGCCGAAAAATATTTTTAAAAAGATTTTACAGATTATTAGAACTATATGTAGAAGTTTTTGAAGACAAAAATGAACATTACAATACGCGTAAAGAGACTTTTAATTTCAGGCGTATTTATAGCTTTTACTCAAGTACGCTTGAAAATGGAGATGGTGGAATTTATAATGAGTCTGGGGAATCAGTGAAGATGAGAGAATTGACCGCAACCGAAGGGAGAGATGTGGAGGGGCCCTTAAGTTTAATTATGGGGAAACTATTTGCAAATAACTGTTTTGTGTGCAGGTTGTTTATTGACTAAAGTGATAGTTTGAATTTTTTTATATTAGGTATACAGGAACGACTATGGATTGTTGAAAAAAGCTGAAGCAGAAAATTGTTTTTTTTTAATTGAAAGTCACATACTTTTTTACATAAACACAGCTAATACATGTAATATTATTAAAATCATTTGGAAAACATTAAAATTTGAAAATAGAAAATATAATTATGATATACGTACCATTATTTTCAAGGGATACGTCGAAAACCCTTTGTAAAAATTACGATTGCATGCCCACTGTGTCTATTGTGCTTAAATTAATATAACTGTGACAGATAGACTGTCAGACAGTGATGTCTTTAGTAATACATTCCTGTTGGTACGTGACGCGCTAGTTATTTTTTACTGTGAGAAAGACCCTACGCTGGTTGAAAAAGAAACATTTTCCTATCATATGAAGCCCTACAATTTAACCACCTTGACTTATTTAGTTAAATTAATGATATCACATGACTAGTCAAACGGCTATTTTAAAATAGGCTTCGCGTTCTTAGATACCCATATTTTGTTTAGAACCACACGAGGTCTTTTCTTTTCAACATTTTCTAGTAATTGCCGCGCGGCCTTGTAATAAAAACTACAATTTTTCAGACCTAAAAGTCTTTGTCACGTACAAAGGTTCTATAAGAGTTTATCGAACAGCCAGTTACCATCAAAAAATCAAGGTACGGCCGCACGTTTTGGGGGTTACCCCCTTCGAGCTTCCACCCCAACCCCCTTCGCCATACTCGAATGCATTATACGTAAAACAACCACCCAGGGTGGAATTTACCCCGTGCTCGTGTAGTTGTGCATTTAGGCCTAATCTACCCCAGAGGGGGTGCAGATGTAACTATTGATTGGGCCGAAAGGGTTGTATATTCGTATGTCTTTCTTTGATGTTGTTCAGTTCAAATTTCGTGGTACATCGTTACTGTAAAATGGGTTTTAATTGTAATGTGTTAAGGTTGATTTTTAAGTGTTTTATTTTACTGAAAGGAAACTAATGAGGGCATAGCTTTCATGTTTGGATCATTAGTTGGGAATGCTTACGATGTAGGTACTCGTATGAGAATTATAGTTACGTATTTTAATGTTCGGTAGTAGCTTTATTATTTGTGTTTTCAATTTCTTTGAATTTACTGTCCTATGATTCAGAGCTTTGCTTTTCATTTACCTCTTATACATTATAATAGTTAAGCTGCATTTTGTTATTAGCATTGGATTGTAATTGTGTCTAATGCTTCTCATTCATTTATCCAATTTCAGTAAAGGAAATACTTAATTAAATTTAAATCAGTCCTTGGAACTCCATTAAAGTTGTTCCTTTATAAATGAGCATCACATCGAAATAAGGACATAATTCAATTATTAAGTTGCTTTAAACATTTTTAAAGTGCAGTGTTTTAGTCGGTTCTGAAGAGTAACTTTACGAAGGACTTACCGAATTCCTAACAAAATTATGAAAAATACCAATGTTAAACAAAATTAAAATTCACCTCACAAAACCACCCTGTGTAGATAATGTTAAATAAAACCTACCATGTTCGTTGGGCCCCTCAAAAATCAACGTGTAAAATCACCCTTATAAATTTTCAATTCTAACAAATCATTTATGGATGTCGCGAATGTCTAACTGCCTATATTGGTATATTCCACACTGCACACCTCTGTCCATCCCACATTGTTATGCGTACGCATACTCGTACCTATATTGAACGTCCAAACGGCTCACCTAGTTTTTCACTCCCCCCACCCTGCATGATTGATTTTCTCTCACGCATTTCGCTTGCACTTTCCCGGGGGCGTGCTCTGTCTCTTTCACTTGCACTTTCCCCGGGGATGCGCCGTCTCGCTCTAGCATGACGCCACCCGCCCGACCTTGAAATGGGGGCGCACGCGTCTGCCTGAAATAGGGTTGGTAAAGATTTCAGAAATTAAAATTAGATAACTTTGTTATGGCGAGTGAATTTCTCGATTTAACTCTCAATATTAGATAATCAGGTACCTATAATTTTTTATTTAATTTAATAAAATTCAGTTTCTTATATGTGTTTTGCTACTACTTAACTTCGAATATTACTTTACAGCGATAAAAGCAGAACATAAATAGGCAAGTTTGACTGCATTTAAATTAAGTTAGCAAGTTTAAAATCGTGGCAGCCCTACGTCAGTGCGTGTGCCCCCGGGGGGCGGCGTAGCGGCGTGGGCGGTCGAAACGGGGTTAGTCGATCTCCCCCCGGCGACGACTTACTTGCATCCTTCGTCTCTGCTGAGCCTACAGAGTGTCTATTCACACGTGCGACAATGCGACAAAATGTCGCAAGTATAAATCTGTGTAGTGTTGTCGCGACATTTTAACGCACACTTGTAGGGCAAAGGGAAGTGATTTTTTAGTCGTGTTTGCCAATTTTGTGCAACATTTTGTCGAGTTACTATTGCATGTGTAAATTAACATTGATGAGATTCTATGTAGTTATTACATAAACTGCCTGAAGACCTTGTCATTTATTGGCGAAAATACGAGTAGCTGTTAATTTATTTTCACTGACAGACACCGGCTTGAATAAAATCTTGATAAGCAGTATGATCAAACTTTATGACATTATCTACGACAATATTTTTACAAATGTTTAAAAAAAATACATATGTAAAAAATTGGTTACCTATTTAAATACGTCGAATTAACAGTCGTATTATCTCGTCTGTAAACTTTAAAGCAATCAGAACCCAATTTTCTAACCAACACGTAAGACAAATTCCCTCTCATGAATTAAAGGATAAATAGTTACACAAGTCATATAACTATGTATACTTAGTAAAGACTTTAAGATTACATAATAAATGGTTGTAGAGCTAGACAGAACAGATGTGGCGCGGTTCACGGCTAGATTGACAAATTTGTGGATTACTAACTTGAGAGATGGTATTACATTTACATAGCTATACTATATATACGTATTATGATGACTAGTATTCATAAACAAATTGTTTTTGTAAGACTAATTAATCTCAAAATCAATTATAGCTTAGCGGTTTCTAAATTCTCTATAATTTTTAAAATAGGTAAGTTTGAATAAAAAACGAATTAATCAGTGTATTCGATGAAGGAAAACGAAGGAAAACATCGTGAGGAAACCTGCCCACCAGAGAGTTCCCCATAAAGTTGTTTAAGGTGTATGAATTCTACCAACCCGCATTTGGCTTTGAGGATTCTGGTCTATATTCCTCACATGAGAGACACAAGCCCAGTTATGGAGCAAATATGGATTGTGTTGATGATGATGATAAATCACAAAATGTCAAGAGCAGTTAGTTATGAATCTCAGAGCATTTTGTTTTATACTGATTACGTAAACGTTTGTGTGCTCGTAATAATTACGCGTTATCTTTTTATTACTTTTAAGATTCATTCACTCATAAGGTCGTGGAATTAACTTTGAATGGATGAAAATGAAGACTGAAGAAGATTTTAGCTACAAACTATTAAAATTGTTATTTCGCAATACCGAATTAATGTTTCTAGATTGTAGGAAAAAGATACAATTTTCTTTAACAGAACTTTTGCTATGGACAGAGAAATGACTATAAATATGACTAATGGATATCCGTAAACAATTCTCTTTATCTCCTATTTAAAAATCACGTATTATTTATTGCAATGTTAATACAGTTCTAAATCTTAAACAATTATCATTACAAAACAGCGTAGTAAATACCTTCAGAAAATCATTATCGCTTCATTCATAAGTCCTACGTCATCATAATAAAATTAACGTTATACAATTCAGTCAGAGTTACGAAAAAAATTCGAAAATGTTCGAATGAAGTGCGTACATTATTCAAATACAGCGCATCGTATCGTATATCGTATCCAACACAAAATTATAATAAAATCGCCGAACGCACGCTAGATAAGCGTTAGTAGGTCTCCAAATGAGGCCAATGTCGATGTTGCAAGCTGCGCTCGCGCCAACCAATGTCGCTTCTCATTTCCTCGTTCGCCTGTGATGTCGCGTTGGTGCATGGGAAAATGACACATTGTTCTATTAAGATCCGTACGTGTTAAATGTGCATCTTCTGTAGAAGTTTACAATTGATTTTTTGGTTCAGATTTATAGAAATATCGTAGTTTTTAGCTACCTATATTACCGAGAAACGGGGTTCTTTGAACCAATTTGGGGATGTTTGTTATTGTATTGGTAAAAATCGTTTAGATAGATAAGTAAGTACTAATATTACGAATGGCTTTAGCAATACTATAACTTTATCTATAAATAAAACTACAATTAGATACGTATATAAATTTGTAATTTGTACTGGCTAGCATCAAATCACATTTTTGTTTAGTTTCCCATTGCGCCATCTATTTACCAGTAGAGGAACTAAATGCACGTGGAATTTGCTACGGCGAGTATTAAAATCTAGCAGGTTTTAAGACTAAAGTAATGTCGTAATAATAATAAAATAAATGTATAAAAACCAAAAATAAATTAAAAGGATCGTGTAATGTGAAAAGAATTGCTAAAACTATTTAATTGATATTTTCTTCTTGTTTATTCTAAATCAAAAAGGTGGCTACATTTTGAAAGAAAACCAATTTTTCTCAAGCTAACTGAACTAAAATAATGTGAATATTTAATTTCTCAGTTAAAGAGCGTTATTTTCTCACGTTAATTGGAGACCTAAATTACTGTGCCTGAAGGTTGTTTTTTGAGTGGCAGTGGAACAAAATGTCGCTGTCTAGCGGTCAGTAATTCCACTCTTCGTTTACGAAATTGAATCCTTTTTGTTACTAAGCTTTATATGGGTACTGTTTGTTCACTTACAGAGATTGTTTAATTTATTTCGTCTACTGCCCTGAGAATCAATTAATTTTAGCACCAACAAAATTACTTAAAATTAAATTGTATGTATAACGTACAAGTTTGAGGGTTGGCATAGTTAAGTTTACATGAAAAAAAAAGAATAAAAAACAACTTTAATTTAGTAAAATAGTTTGAACATATTTAATTTAGTATTATTTAAAAAAGCAAAACGCACATTACCACAGTTGAAACAGACGCGTCATACTCAAATCTGTCGAAGGGCACCGTTGACAGACAGTTGACGTTGACATTGATGTCAAATAGCCAGGGATAACGAAATAGTATTTAGTCTAATCTATAGTCTATACATTCACCTATTGAGTTACAATTGGATTTGATCACAACCTGGATCTTAACATAAAATAGGTTTACTAGAAAATACCGTATTCAGAATAAGTTGAGTTACTTTTTTTATTTCCTATCAATTTAGATTAAACTTTTTTAGTTTTACGACACTACTGTACATACATGTTTCGACTATTAATAACGTTTGCTAGTAATCGCACTACACAATTTCCGTTTCGCATTCGCTATTTTTATAGCACTATTAAAATTTTATGTGTATTCTCTAACTAGATAATTATAAGCAATAACTTCATAGTTCATTGAGCTAACAACTAGCTAACCTGTAAGTAATGGCCAATTATGGTATAATATTTAAATTTAGGCTAAGTAAAGCCGGATTATAAAAAGCTTAAAACCGCAGAGAGAGTGCGCCAGGTGATACCGTTATACAGAAGTTGTCATAATTTTTAAAGGGTATCTAATAAATAAACGCTAACACACTCAAACCCCGTAGGATTCCCTGTGTCGCGGGTGGCATGGACAACACAAATAACACATCACTAACAACCATGACCAGAGAACAATCATTTATCTGTCACAAATATCTGCTGGCCGGGAGTCGAACACGGGACCCTTCGCGCTTTGCAGGTCATGAAGGGTAGATAGTTTTGACCTAACTATGTAGGAAAGTAAAGTGGAGAATAAAAAATAATACTTAACGTATTATTTGTTGTTCTGTGGAGTATTGTTTTTTGAGTAATATGTATGTATAATGAATGTACCTACGTCTGATATGACGCACCTACGTAATTTTGCTAAAATACAAGACCAATTTTCCGCAATCTGCTATTTATTTTTCTATTAATGATTATTGGTTTCAATACCTGTAATGATAATTATAATTTAAACTATGCCGTAATTGACAGATCAGCTGTAACTCATAATTTATTAATTGTTGATTACATCCGTAAATTAGGACCAAACTGTCATGCTGATATTTATTGATTCCAATTACCTACGCTCGTGGGAAAAGCGGCAAGTCTTAAAAAGATCATAACTTACAAATTATTAAAAGTAAAAAATTTAATGGCACTAGTTTAACGCGGCGGTAATTTATTTCGATTTTGGTCAGTAAAATTGATGACATTGGCAGTAAAGTTTGGGCAGTAAAATAAATGAAAACGATCA
>LGAG01000176.1:1195005-1226107 GCA_001278395.1 Lerema accius
AAGTGTTAGGTAAAACTTTGAACACGAGATATGCCAAATTGCGTCATTATAGCTAAAGGTGCTATTATGTGCGGGCTTTGTATGCCATTTTCTAGTGTTAATTTTCATTGATCACCCAATTCTGATTGTGAGAGCTTCGACTACAGAAAAGTAGCCTACCTTCAGGTTTTGGTATCTACTAGAAATCGCTTTTAGATAGGACATGGTAATACGAGTTCATTTCCAATTGACTAATAGGAAATCAAACTAATTTCAGGTCAAAGGTCTCTCCATGGAAATGTCCCAGGATGCTTGGGTGAAGCAGCAAACCCAGCAGGCTTCGGACCGTCACCAGACTCGCATCAAGACGAGTCCAGTGTCTGGATCCGGGAACTGCGAAGTCCACGAATCAGGCCCTCCCCCGTCTCACACGGCTACATTCGCCCCAATAATACCCCAGTACGGGTTGCCACTTCACGGTGGTAGTGGCGGTATAGGACGTTATGCTCCACCGTCACACGTGCCTATGCACCAACCCACTCATCGCCGACCTGCCCCGCCCAAACCCTCGCCGTCACAGAGCCCCCATGCAAGGAATTATAGGTAAGTGTGATAATATCAGATTGATAGCTTCGTCTGCTGTATTTCTTGTTAGACACTCAAATGGAGCAGATTAGCGATTATCAGAAATAGTTTTCGCCTAAAAAGGATTACAAAGCCACAGACATTAGGCATAAACGTTCTTTACATAAGTCGAATTTGAGTGTTTGCAACCACTGGCAATGGCTTTACATTATTTTTCTGCAATTCCAGACAAAGCTCATCGTCGTCCCACTGCGGCAGCGTGGCTGACGAGCCGGATACTCGCTCGTCGCCCGGCGCCGGTGGCCGGTATGACGAGAACCAACCCGACTGCACTTCCTCCACCGCCCCGCCCATCAAGAACAACGGATACGAGCGCAGCACTTCGGCCAACGACGACATGATGGACCGCGTCTCCAACGATCAGGGTGCTGAAGGTTTGTCATCTCAAAGTAAGATTGGTCCTGTCTAGTAAGGTTCTTCGAGCCTTCATAAGGTCGCTCTTGATACTGTTCATGATCGAGGCCTTTTGAGTTCTTCCAAAACATTTGGCACGCAGCCATTGACAAATACTGTCCAATTGGTACTAAAGAAGCAGAAAAGAGAAGTAAATCTCTTACTAGATGAGACTGAGCTATCACTGTTGCGCAGTGGAGATGCGTAGTATGCCGCTCTTAAAACCTATACCGGCAAGAGAGGATGATACTACACATCTAAGTGTATCTTACTTATTTGCTTGTAGTGTAGAGTTTTACATCATTATTATAGTATTTTTTTTAATGACGTGATGAAAAAATATATAGCTATCTAGCATTAAGTTTGATGGTAAATTCTTGCATGCACCTTTTTTTCCAAGAACATGTGATGTAATTTAAACAACCCTTCTTCTAACTTTTCCATTGAAGAATTAAATAATTGCGAGGAAAACATTTAAAAATCGTAGGATACCTCCCTACTACGTTCTCAGAACTATGTTGTCAAGTTACTTGACGCGCCGTGGTAGATTTTTGGCTCAACCTTCTAAACTTGAGGCGTAAATCAAGCCTACATAAATTAATAGACAACAAATCTCATAAGCATGTCGTGTGGTTTTACCTTGACATATAAGCAATCAAGCATTCTAATTTCAATTTTGGTTCTGTTTCTAGATTTACGGGTAAAAAGCGAGAACGATTTCCACGCAACCGGGTACAACAATTCCCCTCCCCCGGGGGGTCCGATCCAGCCGAGCAACTTCCACGACAAGCCGCACGAGACCTCGCCCGTGCCGCCCAAACCCAGCCCCGACCTCTGGCCCCCGAAGATCATCACTAGCAAATCTGGCGGAATCGCTACTCCTGATGGTGAGAGTCATTCTACTCCTGTAGGTTAATGGGGACAAGAAGACTTCGTGTTACTTCTGATAGAGAAACAATTTGGCACAAAGTTTAGAGATCAAAGAAGGGAGGACTAAGATTAAAATAACTAAGACTAAAACTTTGATATTGCTGCTAGAACTGATGAGAAAGTGTAGGTCAAACTCCAGAAGATAGCCCTTACTTTCATACATTTTCCTATCTGAAGTTGTTCTAAATGGTTGAAAGTGGAGTTCAACGGATAAAGAATCAATAACAGAGTCAACATTTTAGTGAAGGACTAATTTTTCCCACTTAAATTTCCAGGTAAGAAACTGAAATGTCCATACTGCGAGCGACTATACGGATACGAGACGAACCTGCGCGCGCACATCCGGCAGCGGCACCAGGGCATCCGCGTGCCGTGTCCGCACTGCAGCCGCACGTTCACGCGCAACAACACGGTGCGGCGCCACATCGCGCGCGAGCACCGCCACCAGGTCAGCCAGCCGGTGCCGCACCCGCCGCTCCCCAACCACACGCAGTGAAGCGCCGGGCCCCCACTGTAACCGATCTACCTCTGCACTCGGAGGTCGCGGGCGGCCGCCTCTTCCGCTCGACCTTCGTCCTCGACGGGCGCCCGCGGCGTCCGACCCTCGTAACATGCGTACAATATATTACCTCATTGATGCATATTATTGTAAACAGTAATCTACCTCAGAATTTGATCTTAGATTTTGTAAGGTTTTGAAATTGTGCGATAATTGTTACTTAATTTAATTATCACGTGTGACTTCGTGGTCGCTCGGTGTCGTCTCCGTATCTGGTACCGTGTTCAAAACATACGTACCTCTCATTGCACCCTCGTCGTTCTCGTACCGTACCTCGTTTGACTGTGAATCGAAGTTACCTTTGTAGATGTTTTATTTTGAGCTCTCGTTCGGGTATGACATAGCTTTTATTATATTACCTCAGCTAGGGACTCTAGAGATGATGTTGAGACTGATGGTCATAGGCTTAGTGTATGTAAATAATAGGAGAATGTTGTATATCGCCTTGGCCTCGGTTCAGACACGAATGCAACGTTGTGGCAAGCGACATCTGTCGTTTACTTTTCAAACCTAAACTATATTTTCTGTAAGCAATAGACTATACTGGATTTAGTTTGATAATTCAACTCAACTGTGATACAATAGTGAACAGGCTCTACTCGGAATCATTTGCCACAGAATGTCGTGCAACTATCTTCGTGCGAGACACCAAGCGTGTTTACAAGTTTTTTTACTGTACAGTGAATATGAACGGTTTTAGTTTGTACAAAGTACAATTTGCCCTAGATACATAAGTAGTTAGGTGAAAAACGTGTTAAAAAATTGCATGTAAGAATGTAGGCGTGAATGTCCATACGATTCGTCTCAGGCTTGCCTGCGCGAATGTTACTATTGAGACCAAATAATTATATGTTTCTACGCGATGGTGTCGATTTTAACATTCCGTTAAGATTTTATTTTCATTTTTACCCTTTTAACTAGTCATTTCAGTTGAGATTTAAAGAGTAATAGATATTGAGCGAGCCGCGGCGCGCGTTGTATTATATTATGGTGTGCGCGCCTGCACGGTGGCTCCCTCTACTCGAATTATCATTTAGTTTCCGAGCTATGTTCTATAAGTTGTACAAACTCAAAGCAAACGGGACAGTGCCAAATATCCTCAATTTTAAGTTCACATCTTTTATTTATATTTATTTTGAGTTAAGTGTGAATGTAGCGACTGCGTGTTGTATTCCTGATATTTAGGAATGAGTTGCATTCATATTTATTATTATATTTATATTTTAGGATACACTGAATTATATTTTTATTAAGGAGATGCTTTATGAAGGCTCAGTGATTTTTTAAAATATTAAAGTATAAGTTTTGTTTCCTTTTGATTCTGTCGGGGCAGAGTTGTATCGGAAGTCGTTATTCTTAATGCATTTAAGATCTATTAACATAGTGTAACCTCAGTCCCTTACGTGTCAGGATTGTTAGATTAACATTAGGGAAGGGTATTATTAAAACATTTTAACCACTTTGGAAGCTACACTTTGACCATTACAAATACTATATTTATTTTTATCCTCAACTTTTAGAAGCTATTTTATAACTAAACTGTATATTAGTGTTTCGTTATACTCGTACTAAACTATTCACACTGTTGAGAATATTGTAAATTGAGCGATATTTTGTTACTTCTTTTACAATAGTAACTATTCTGTACTAAGTCATTGTATCTTTAATATAAAATAGATTACGTATAGCAGAGCTCTTTAAACTTTCGACTGGTGTGGTATCGGAATGAAACAACACATGACTCATTCGTTCACTCACCAACTGAATGAATTCATAAATAGTTTTGGGTGAATGGATACTAAACAAGATTTTACATGAAAATTGAGTTAACCGGAGTGCATTTCAATAAGCATTACTATAGATATATATTTTATCCAATTTCTTTAAGAAATATTTTCAGGGTTAAGTTGACTATTCCAGTCGATTTTATTTATGAAAATTAGTGCCATATTCCGCCGAGTTTTTCTAAAGTATCTGATAAACAATTTCTAATTTCTTTTCTGCCATATTTATACGAGTATCTTAATACTATGTTATATATATCTACCAAACCAAACGATATAATTTCTTGAAATAGTACACAACCATGATAAAGTCCTTACCGGTGTAACTAGATCTAATCCGAGCAATATGGCGACAAGCCTAAATATCTATTATATTATAATAAAAATATGTATATACCACTCCCAATATCTCCATAATATATTATATTATAATCTATACTTCTTCCGGTTAACCCATTAAATATCTAACCAAGAAGATAATCAATCGTGACAATTCAAGTTCAAAATGTCCGGTTGTTCAATAAAATATACATAAAAAAATTATGAATTTGTTAAGATCTTTAGTAAGTTTTCCGACTAGAAGATGAACGAGTGAGTTACTGCAATATTTACCAGTGTTGCAATGTACAAATATTGCAATAACTTACTCATTATCAATGATACTATTATTAATAAAATTATCATAAACCAGTTAGTTGCCACTGCAAATGGTACCATCATTTGATTCTTAAAATATTAAGCTTTTAAATCAATACAAGTGTGCGAATATTGATCGGAATATTAAGAATTATGGCAATATTGAATATTATAATTGATGATTGTGCGTATTCTGTGTTCTCTAGTTGGGAATAAGACGGTCGGGGTTTAATTTCAATCATCGTTTTCTTAATTCTAAAATTACCGTTTATTGTACAAATAAATAGTTAATTGTTTTTCTTTGATCATACTTGTTTTAGGTGTACTTTTAAGGCAAAGTGTTTCGCTATTTCAATTATAAATTGTTAACATTATTTTTATTATCTTTGAAAATTGATGGAAAGGTGTTTGTTCTGTTTTTATCATTTCGTTTTTCTTATGAATTTTAAATTCAAAGTTGTGATTTCTTTTTGACATTTAATGTTTTTGTGATACGTAAAAGAGAATTGCATTAATGCACCGAGTTTTAGGCTTTCTGTTTTAATTCGATTATTTTTTCGTTGGATTGGGGGTTTAGTGGATTCGTGAGCGGTTGACACTAAGGGACCGCATGGAATCGGATTTGCTACATAATTTAGTAAGGTACAAAGTAAGTATTACAATATCATATGTCAATTTGGTTTTCTCGAAACCATAAATTGTTTAATTCGTCTAATTTCTCCTTGTCGTTCGAATGTACAAAATTGGTATACCTACTAAAATTGGAGTAATTCATGTCTAAATTAAGTTGTCGCTGTTATGACTAATATTAGTGGTACTGTGAACTAGTGGTACAGTAAATGTAATGTATCGATGTGATAGGTCATTCACCTTAGACGATGTGTCCCCGCGCTTGGCTCGGTCTCCCCACTTTGTGTATTGTTTGTTAGTGAACTAAGGTTTTTTGCATATTGTCCATGTTTGATTAAAGCGACTAGGCATGCAAATCTTAAACTTATGTAGTCTGAGTAAAATTCGAAATTTAAATTTTATGATTGATTTAGGATAGCTACGGATTTTTTGGACTTTGTGTTTTCAACGATTGGCGACTGTGGTTATTGTACGAAAAAAAATGTGCATTTTTAATTTTCAACTATAATAATTATATTTCAGCTTAATTTTTATTTAAAAAAATATAAATAAAAAAAAATTACACTCACTTCAAATTATTTGTATAACGCCAAATAAATCCAAAAAGTTCGTAGTGTTGTGATTAAGTAAAATCCAAATATATTTATGTTAACCATTTTCGTTGCTATTCTGTTAATAATTTCGTTCATTCCTGTGCCAGCCATTACGGCTCAAACTGCATTTACATATATTATATTTTATTTGCGTGGTATCACTTTGGCTTTTTTCGGGTTCATTCATTAAGTTGTGTTTAATTTTAAGTTTGTTTTATTCGTAAGTAAATCGCGAGACGTCGTGATGGTAAAGCCAAAGATTGTTACGGGTATGGTGACCCTCTGCCGTCACATGACCGTGCGGTCACTGCATTCAGTCGTTGAAAACTAATTCGCTGGTCGAGTCGAGCTTCGTCGTATTTCCCTGAATACACTACTGCACGGTCTCTAGTATAAGTTAATCTACCTCGAGAAATATAACTTAGAGTTAAGTAAGCTTTTAAATAGATTTTTATATGGAAAATAATGTATTGTAGTCGGTAAGAGATGAGAAAAATAAAAAAAAATTGAAGTACAAAATATTCTACCTCAGGATTCAGAGTAATTCGATGTCCTTTGATCGTCACGAACGTTTAGTGGGTGTTCGTGTGGAACGGTTCTATTTGAAAATATAACAATTTGTTATCATTATTATTATGTAACTTATCTATATAATTACGTCTTTATACGTATAACAAGCAATACATACTATAAATGATTTTTTTTTCCTAGTATCAAAGTTTTGTTCCATTGCATTTTTTAAATTAATTTATAGAAAATCAAAATAGTTCTGTATGTATCTTATAACACATAATATAATTATAATAAATAATTTTGACACCGTAATTTATTAAAGATTCGGTACATTCTACTTATTTAATTAATTGATTAACATGTTACTTTTCCAATAGAACCATTGGGGATGAAATATGTTGGGTCTGAGCGTTTTGCGGAACAATTCAATGTAACTTGGTTGGGAATACTATTTAAAACGTTTGGCGTTCAGTTATACGCAAATATAAACATATTTTAATTATTGAATCTCTGCAAGGTAGATTGGAACTCTCAACTCGTCGTCCATGCTCAAAGGAAGTTGATCTTAACGGGGTCATAATGTTTCCAAACTTGACGTAATGTCACGCTAGAGTCAACAGTAACGCCACGCTAGCGTCAAAGGTAGCGTAATGTTACGCTAGCGTGAAAAACAGCACGTGACATCGTGTTAGGCCATTTTAAAACCGCAAAATCAAGAGTAAAGAATGAATCCACAGCGGCACTCTATGGTAAATTTGGATGAAAAGTGAAGGGAAAAGGGCTCGAGTTGATGGTTCTAATAAATGTTAGTACGTAAGTGTTAATTAGATTAGTTTTTAATAATCTCATGAATGTTCTACCTCATTCAAACAATGTCGGGAGATCGACCGAGCCATAGGCGTAATCTAATTGTACCTTCTTCACTCCGCGGAGTATAAAACATTTTTTTAAATCGTAATTTTATTATTATTATTAATTTTTCCCCAGTTACTTTTTGTGTTACATAGATGTTACTATGTTTTAAGGAGGCGAATTATGAAAACTATTGTTTGTTAGGTTTCTGCAAATTAAAAATGTAAAACTTATTATTTTGTTTTGTTATTTTTTGTTTCCTTTTCATTGTTGCGTTTTGTTTATCTCGACAAGTTACACCCGTCCATCGTGTTTAATGTTTATTGTAATTTTAAGTACATTATTTAAGGAATTGACATTCATAAGTGGTTGCACTTAAACAGGTACCTATTAAATTCGTTTAAGTAATCGGTGTTTTTATAATTTAAGAAGCACTAGTATCGGGATGCGAGCTCGTACCGGCGACTCAACTCTACGAATTTGATTATAATATTAACTATCGATGTTCTTTCGCATTTAATGTTATTAATGTAAATTAAATGTAATGCTCATTTAATGATCACTAGGATATGTCACAATCGCAAGTATTTACCTGTAGGAACATACCAAAATATTTATTTGTGATTACCTACTCAGTTGGTGGAGTACCCCTGATAAAAAGTAATAGCAATTCGTCGTTATGCGTCTCATATTCTATTCTAAATACATAACTTTACAACGCTTAGAATATTTTATCTATATGCAGTATCCATTGCAAATCTACAGTTACCTGACAAATTAAGTCTTACAAAACCTTTCAATGTACTGTGCTTAATTATTTACCGATGGAAATTTCGCAGCAATTTAAAGTAAAATTAAAAATTTATTACGCCCTTACGTTATTTGCACATGAATGAGTGCACAGCAGTTTTTTTTTAATTGTTACGTTACAGATATTTTGTAAATATTAAAAGATTTTTTTTTGAATGGGTATTTGTTGTGAGGGAGGCAAATATTATTTTAATAAATTGCTGCTTCTACTGTTGATCAAATTATATTTTTTGACGATGACATACAAAGATTAACAAAAGTAATGCTATAACTATATTTAAAAACAATATTATATGAAATAAAAATCTATCTATAAAACAAGCCATTTCCAATTTACCTGACCGAATAGAACGAACTACCTGAGAGAATCGTTAGATTTAAAACTATTAAATAAAATAAAAATTAATTATGTTTAAGTACCTACGTATTAGCTGTGTAGAAATTATTGACGGCTTTTATTTCTAGGATTACACCCGTAGAACACTATAAGGTTAGATAACGATGCAAATATAATATAAATTATATAAAGATTATATAGCTATGAAAAATACTTTGTAATAAATAAGGAGTAACATACCTATTTAATACCTTGGTTTAGATTTTTGTACCGCATGAATAGTTACATTTTTATAATTAATTCGCTGTAAGTCTACGATGTACCTACTTATATGTAAGGATAATTTGTTTATATGGAATATTAAATGTTGTCAATAATTTAAATACAGTATCATACTTCCGTTTGGCGCGCGTATCAAGCGGCTATACGAATTATTATAATATTACAAACATCGTGTTATGGCTGTAAATAATATGACATAAATTTTCACAAAATATAATATACTTACTTAATTAAATGTAAGATATAATTAAATTCTTTCGCGTTCGAAAGAAATATCGGTGTCACTTTATAATGTTCTTGGTGTCAGTTTTTGAACGTATTCTCACTAGGGCCTGATTCACAAACATTAACGATGATTTGAATTAATTAAAGTCAAGTCGTAAGTATTATTATCTAACAGGTAATAATCAATGAATGTGAAACAGGTCCTAAACTAATTAATAAATAAATAGCAATTACAACGAGCACTGTCTTTCTTCTACAAGAACTAAAGTACAAATTCAAGTCTAAAATTACTGTCAGTACAAATTTTAATTGCCTACTTAAAGAAGGTTATGATGTCGGGTTATATGCAAATGTTGCCAAAATTGTATTTTTTGGAGCACCCACTTATCATTATTTACGTAGTTACCTTGAGGAGAGTACAAAATCGAGTGGAAAAAAATATGGCGTATGGCAGCCCGCTTAGATGGATTGGATGTTGTACAAAGTTATTTAATTTAATTTAAGATTGTGTTATATAGATCTAACAGTTTTCGAAGATATTGAGGTTTCCTTTATCATATATGTAAATATTATAACAAGAAAATGATATTAAATTCACCTCAAAGTAAATTTCAATGTGTTGCTATTTGGTTTTGACAGGCGTTGTTGTATTACAGAATTTAAATATTATTCGTATGAGTTAGTCAACGGCATGATTTTAACTCAATCTGGTATACTAGTTACTTTTCCCGTTTTATTCAACCAGATTAGATAATGGAAATCTCAATGTAACTTACATTATGTGGTCATTGGTTCGGTTGTAACGAAACACAAAGTTACACGTTGGACGGCCGGGATTAGAAACGCTGGTTACAATAAAATCAGAAGGATATAAACCAACTAGCTTCATTATACAATAGAAAATTGTACACTTAATTTGGAAGGGTATTGATTTGATTAAGGTGTCAGATTTTTTTTTATTCTATCAGCGTTTCTGTCTAGTCGGGATCTGTAGAATGGGTTCGTGAGAATAAGATCGTGTGTAAGGAGCTATAACCACCAAGGTTGTAAAACTAAGTAGGATTTTGTACGTAGCTAACTATTGATGCTTAAATGGAGTCGATTGATGGCATTGGTCTGTATATGGGAAAGTGATTGTCTGTGATTTTTTTAAGCGACTTTTTTATATATAATTATGGAAAAGTATAAATTCCTTAACAGTAAGAATAGCACTACATGTGATTTTACATTAGATATTATTAGTTGATTTGATTTTTTGTACTGTACGGTATAGGATAAAGTAGGGCGATAGCGAGTGTGACGCGGGTTGGATGCACATAAAATATAAACGTGTATAAAGATTGGCATACGACAAGTTTGTGTAACTTGTTCGGCAAATGGTATGACCACTGCGCATTGATTTAGCACTGAAAAAACACGATTCGATTCACTTTGGTTACAAATGGAAATGAAACTGTCCCTGTATATTGAAAGTTTCATTTATAATACGATAAAGTTTGGTTTCCAAAATGAAGGGTAGATAAAAACGAATCGTGTATTTTCGGTATACCGAGCCGCGGGTACTCCTAATTGGCCCGAAATTCAAATTTCGAAGCCTCGATACGAATTTAATGAAAAGGACGCGCGGCTCGTTAAGTTTAGCAAATTAATTTATTGGATATGGTAACATTAATAATTTACCTCGTTCTAGCCAATTTTTTAGTGTGGTAACATTTGGCGATTATTTTGTTAGTTTAATGATGAATGTAATGTTTAATGATGAATGTAAATGTTATGTTTGCTTTAAATTGGGCAACATTATGTATTCGTATCTACTGAATAAGTTGATGTTGGGTCCCAGAAAGACTTGAGTCTTCTGGATGGATGGATGGTCATATCCAGGGATTCTAAGTGTTCCATGTTTAGCTTTCCGTTCAATGCTGTAACAACTTGGATACTCGTGCTGTATTTAATCTGTACCGGTCGTAACTCAGATAATTTTTACTCTAATTATTTGCATTCTAAAACTATTATGAAATATACCTAAAAAGCAGCTATATAAAATATTGATATTAATAAGTCCAATAATGCTTTTAAGCTAGAAACGATACTGTAATTGTTTAATTGAAAACTTACTATTAACATTACTTATTCCATAGTATTTTATGAGACATTTTCTATGTAAGATAAATATGTTTTATAAGGATGTCAAGTGACCACAAGAGCAGCACGTCTGTCCAATAAGGGTGGATTCATACTGGAGTAGAGTCGAAGCGCAGCGAAGCGTTAATGTAAAGATTAAAGATTAATAAAAAATCGTAACATTAGGGTTGCCATTCGTCTGGATTCCCCCGGCATTCAATATGTTTTCCGTGTACGCAAATATTGGAAAGTAGTTGTAGAATATAACCCTATTATAGGTTAGTAAATTACAAATAAAAAATTTCAAAAAGGTAATATTTTGATCTTTGACATTATTATTTTCATATCTCCTGATTAAATCCTGACTACATTTTTTTTTGTCCAGATGTTTCAGTATTTTAGTCAGATACACTTACGCCAGTATGTCGTAAAATGAGCGCCAATTTCGTTTCTTTGATTACTAATATTAGTAATGGAAAGTATTTCTATTTTAATAGAAATGTGTGTAACGTTGTGGAAATAACAGCGAATTTTATTTGTTAATTTTTAACATTTATTGGACGCTTCGCTTCGGTTTGACTGCGCTAGTATGAATTGGCCCTAAGTGTGTTAATCTTTGATACAGGTGATTTGCCGTGTGCACTGTTATATAAATAGCTCTATAAATAAACTAATGATCCCTACCACGTACCTTCAATCTGACTTAGGTATAGATATTATATGGAAAAATTGTTCCATTGTGGAATTCTTAAATTAATAAAAAAATGTTGCTAAAATATAGCATGTTGTTTTATTTCTATGCCCTTCATGTATATATTTATCCGACTGCACTGGAAGAAGGGTATTGTTTTCGAGCTTATGTATGAAGCTATGTATTTTTTTGGCAAGCTCTACAGCGTAAACGACTTGACCGATTGTCTCCATTTTGGGAGTGACAGGCTGTTATTTTTTACAATGGCACCTTTAACCAAATAATATTTTTAGCATTCAAGTTTCTTGTTTTTCCATTACTTAATTATTTTTTGTTAAGATTTGACACTCCATAGTGTAGTTAGTAATAGTGTAACTACACCCACTGTTTGTGAGTTCAACTTAATTTTTTGTTATCTTCACATCAAGGTAAAAATTTAACTGCTGTAACTAAAAAGCTCCAAGCTTTCGATAGACCCTAAAAGCTGTTTCAATATGAAAATAATTATAACTTAATGCTGAAGGTGCAAGTAAAACAATTTTTGGGATCTATCAAAAACACGGATTTTTTCGTTTCCTTACATTAAATTTTATAATTGATCTTTAGAAGCTTGCGTTAATGAGATTTATTGTTAGGGAAAACTAGTTAATTGTCACAACCGTCATCCATCCTACACGGACTTAAGCTAAACCTGGTCAATCAATCATGATTGAAACAAGGCGTCGGATTACAACGCTTCTATAATGATATAATGTTAATCTGCTAAGCAAAAAATACGGAATAGAATCTGTAAACTAATTGTAGTCCACCTTGTGTTTGACGATAGTTATGTAGTGCCCGCGGCTATCTCCAAATATGAATATGTAGCTTATAGACAGTAGGAAGATAAACTAACATCGTAAGAACTGTTTTATTTAGTTGACGATTAGCATGGCATAATTTTATAATTTAACATGATGAACTATCATATTATGAAGGGTGATAAGTTCGATTCTTAGTGAGGCAAAAATAATGAGGTTTATGTTTTTGCTGTAGGTTTGTGTCTTTGTGCCATGTCCATAGTAGTTACAAGGAAATAGGGAATCGTAGTGTGAAGCTATGAGTTTGTCGCCCCATGCCAATGCAGACAATGTTCATGACTTGACCAATTATTGGAATTTTACCTATAATTATATTATTTTGACAAGGCTCTACATAAATTCGTACGTCGTGAAACAAAGGAACCAGTCATTCTGTATTCAATTTTTAATTTATAAATACATATTTACAACAGTTGCGAAAGTTTACGAGGTCGTTCAGTGAAAAATTACCAGTAGAGACCAGAAGCGTAAGGGGAGGCGACGACGCCACCAGCGGAGTAGACAGCTGGTCCGTAGGAACGAGCAGCAACGACCGCGGGGGCAGAGGCGGCGTACACGCTGGGACCGACTACGGAAGCACCGTAGACAGCTGGGCCGTAGGAACGAGCAGCAACCACAGCGGGAGCGGCGTACGAGCCAGCGGCAACTACGGCGGGAGCAGAGGCGACCACGGCGGGAGCAGCGTACGAGCGGGCAGCGATGACCGCGGGAGCGGAAGCAACCACGGCGGGAGCAGAGGCGACCACGGCGGGAGCGGCGGCTACAACAGCGGGGTCTTTGCGCACGACAGCGTTGAAACCGTTCACACCATCAGCAGCGTAGTCGACAGTGCGCTTAGTGCCATCAGATTCCAAAAGGGAGTATTGGCCTTGGACGACGCCACCGGAACGGGTCTCGACTTGGCTCTTGTAGTCACCAGTGTAGGGATCAGCTACATCATACGCGAAGCTCGTGTAGTCGGCGCCAGCTTGCGCCACCGGGACTACTGAGGAGTGGGCCACTGCGGCCAGGGCGAGGAATACGACCAACTAAAAAACGAAAAATTTTAATTATTTTAAAAATATTTTCTCTTCATTTCCTTATAGTAACTAGTCACAAAAATGGTTAGGAATTACAAAAAAGTAATGAGCATACATATGAAATATTTGACAACCTACCTTAGCTGCCATTGCTGTGCTTGTGATTATCACTCTAAGAATGAATACTGTTTAGAGCCTTAGCGGGCTTTTATACTGATCTTTAAGGCGGGTCCGGTACGGTCACTCGACGAACTTGAAAATAGGTCGGAGCCGATCTGTTGGACCAAGAATATTTAATTACCATGAAGTGAAATTATACAGGTTTTAAACGGGCAATTATTCCTACGTATTACTGTATCGGTTTGGAGCTTTCTTCTTATTTTTTAAGTGTTAAAAGATATGTCGTAATAATTTATTATGTAGATTAAAATATGTTGCTTGTTTGTTAGTTATGGACTAAACAGTTAACTAAGCGACTACCAATTCCTATTCCTATTGAATTGTTTTTTTTTTCTATTGGAATTGCTTTTTGTAATTGTTGTGAATGTTAGTATACTCGTATCTCTCAGTATAGTTCTTAAAAAATTACCCAAATACAAAGATTTAGTCTTCAAATCATTGTCATGAAAGTATTTAAATAACTATGTCTTAAATATTCAAGAACTGTGATTTACCATTCGATTCTCAATAGATTTGCCCTTTAATTCTCACGAAAAAAACTTGATCAAATGTTAACAAGTAGTCATATACCGACTCTGTTTTTTTTTATTATTCAGTACAACAGCTCAACTTACAGTAACAATTCAAACTTGTTAATAAATGTCATCTATCTTGTATGTTGTTTTGGTTTGATCGTTGTATAATTATTGTTTGTCATTCAGCGATATTGTTATGTCATCTAAGTGATAGTGATAACTATCTCTTGTCTAGTCTTGTGAGGATTAATAATTACCATATCTCGAAGCTTTTTGGTCACATATTGACCGACAGTGACATCACAAATAATTGACGTTGCAACTGCAATTACGTGGATGGCTGCTAAGATGTTAGCAGCTGTATTTGCCCTGAGGACTAGAAAACAACTGAAAGACATTTTTAATAAAGCTGCTCCCTGTAGTCAAATCTAATGTATTCAATGCTCCTAACCACGGCTTACCAAGATTTTTCTCACGATTCATATTGTTGTCGTGCATAATGTGAACAAGCACAGGCACATCACACACACACACACTCACACACACAACACACAGTTTATCTTCCTTGTATAAGTGGAGATCGCTAAGTGACATCACATTCAATCAGCGAAAGTAACGCAGAAGAGTTTCATTCATAAACTATGGTACGAAGTTTGATACAGTTAGCTAACTCCAATGATTCGGCGTGCAAAAATATTGCGTCAGATTAATTTGCACGTTACATTGCATCAGCTTACCTCACCTTGCAGCCGTTAGAACGATGAATGAAGGGATCGTAGGGTACTCTTATTGGTCAGTTATTAGGAGTCTTTGTTAGAATGTCATCTGATGTTAAGTGCTCATCAATGCGTATGCACATCTTTGTCGTCGAGAGCGTTGTTAACAGTTTCCTGCTAATTGAGGAGTTGATGGATAAATGATTTTTATTTAACTCGGTTACTATGTGATGCTTGGCAAGATCAATAAAAGACTATATTTCATAGATTTTTTTCAACTTAAATGCATATTTTTCACGAATTTAAGCTTCATGAATTTTACGGATTTCTCTGGGCCAACGTGTAAACATCCAAAATAAAGAGATTCTTCCCAAGGGGATGAGTAATTTACGTAGGTCTGGTTTAATTTGTTAATCAAATAATATTGCCGATAACATTATGCTCCAAATAGCGACTGGGACCTGCCAAATATTTTCACATGTTGCCGGCTACTCTTACCACGACGGCCAACGTCCGAAACATTTCAAGTTCATCCAGTACCAAACACGGGCTCGTTTATGGAGTACTAGGCATATAAAAGCACACCACAACTTAGGTCAGTATTCATTCGCCTAACTGATTCAGCAATGGTGGCTATGGTAAGCTTTTCAGATATTTTTATGTTGTCCGTGTTGTTTGAAACTTTTCTGCGTAGATAAATTATCCTGTTTTAATTTTTACGAATTCTAATTAATTGGCAAATTCTTTATACTTGCTATTTACTAGCATCTTATCCGTTAACTTCCTTCCTTATTATTGTAGTTTTTTTAATACGAATACTTCTCATATTTTACGTATTTTAGGTAATGTATGAATTCAATGTTTTGCGTTTTTGCAGTTCGTTGCAATCCTCGCCCTGGTCGCTGTGGCCCACTGCTCAGTGGTGCCGGTGGCTCAAACAGACGCCGACTACACGAGCTTCGCGTACAATGTAGCTGATCCCCTGAGTGGTGACTACAAGAGCCAAGTCGAGACGAGATCAGGAGGCATCGTAAAAGGACAATACTCTCTTCTGGAATCTGACGGCACAAAACGCATTGTTGACTACGCTGCTGATGACATCAACGGTTTTAATGCTGTAGTGCGTAAAGACCCGTCAGTAGTAGCGGCTGGTCCTGCTTTAAACATACCTGGACCTTCTATTGTTGCCGCTCGTACCTACAGTGCTCCTACCTTGGTCTCTTCTGCTCCCGCTCTTGTTGCAAGTCGCTCACTGTTGACTCCTGCAATAGCTGCGCCTGCTCCAGGCATCATTGGCACTCGTACGATCGTATCACCTGCGCTGGCTGCCCCCGCTCCATCTATTGTTGCCGCTCGTACACTTCTGGCTCCCGGAGTGGCTCCTTCTCTTATATCTGCCCGCACTTATGGCTCTCCTGCCCTGATCTCCTCTTCTCGTTCTATCGTCGCTACCCCCAATATAGCCACCCCTTTAGTGGCTCAAGCTCCTATATTAGCGGCACGTACTTACAATTCTCCCGCTCTGATCGCATCCGCTCCATCCGTCATCGCAGCCCGCACATTGAGCGCTCCAGCCTTGATCTCTTCGGCCCCAGCAGTTTTAGCAGCACGCAGCTATGCCCCAACAATCCTCTCTACTGGAAATGTGGTCTCCCCTTATTCTAATGGCCTTAAATGGTAATTGACAATCAAGCAAATATAAATATACTCAATGTTTGTAAATATGATGTTTAAAATATAGTCATCTGTACCTGCTATTTTAATATCATTTTAATTTTGTAAAATATACAAAAGTAGCAAACTTTACTTTATGTTTCATTATTCCTAAAAATAATAAAAACCTTCAGATCCTTTGTAGGATAGTTACCAACTGGTCGCTGACGCAATATTTTTGCGTTCAAAATCAGTACAAGTAAAGCTGACCTATAATCTTATGGACCTTACTGACAATACGTTGCTCGTTTACGTATATCGATTATTTTTATTGATAACCATCAAAGAAACCGCTCAAGTTTTGGTTTTATTATTTCGATTATAAAATAATATGCAACTTTTGCTGCAACTGAAGTTATTATTAGTTAATCATGGGCGTAAAGTGGATTTTGTTGATTCATTGATGACGACACAAGTTAAAAGAAATGTTAAAATATATGTTGTAAAATAAATGTTGCATGCAAATATATTTGCTACATTTCTAAAGCTATTGCTGACAAAGTTGTTACTAATAATGACAACCATGAGTTGCGTGTTGAAAGTAATAGTAAAAAAACACCCTCAAATATGGAAAAAACGTAAATTTTATAGCCAAAGGACCCCAATGTAAATTAAGTAAATGATTTCATTAGAGTGAGGGTGTTCATCGGGGAAAGAATAAATCTTGCTACAATATGTCAGTGTGATGTGAATGACTAGGATTAGCGGAATCCCGTGAATTATTCGTATTCCAATGACTGAATCGTAGCTTAATGCTTAACAAGACTTAAAATGTCAGTCACAGCGGTCGTCGACCCTAAAAGCTGCGTTCGGCGTTTTAATTACAATGATGGTTTTCAATCGTACATTGCTGAATTACGTTTAAAATTAAATTAAATTGTTGTTTTAGACATCATCTGTTTAAGAAATAATAATTTTCTCTTATAAAAGTTTTTATCATTTTACTTGTTTAAAAAAATATGAATAAGGTTATAGATAGGTTAGGCTTATTCAATACTAAAGTAGATAAACTTATACATGTAAGCTATCATCATGAATACCGCCGTTTTCGGAACAGATAATACTTTTCATGTTTAAAGAGCCGTTCTAGTATTACATTTAAGCTGTATTTATTACAGTTATTTATCCCCCATCGCCCTTGTCAGCTGCTTCAATATCAATTAATGCCTCGATTCTGATATTATGGCTGCGCATCACCAAATAAATAAAAATTAATCTTTTTCGTATGTCTATTATAAAAATTATTATGCTCTAAATACTTCTCGTATAATAATATGTTCTAAAAATAGTACCACCAAACATTTGCAGTTACGTAACAAAGTCAAGAACCTTCATATCCTTCGACGGCCCAGCCGTTTGAGTCGCTGATGCAATATTTACGCGTGCAAAATCAGTGATACACATTTCATCTAGGCTTTACAACCTATTACGTCATGCTGTCTCTAGTAACCTGAAACAAAAAGTGTAGACACACAGATTATGCATGAAAGGTCATTCACCACGTGTGGCTCATCTTATGCATCGGAGGACTGATAAGGATGTTGTATGTCAATATAATCTAATGATACTCCTTTTTTGGACTAAATTCCAGTTGGTCCTCCCACCCCTAGAGACTTTAATAATAAACAAAGGAAATACCCCCTCGTCCCCCTATAGTGCTTTAATATTTGAACATCCCCAAGGGGTCATCCCAATGTTACTTTTTATAGCTTACTTTGAAGGAGGTAAAAGTAAAGGTGCTCTTTTTATGCACCGAATACTAAATTCTAAAAACAAATTCAGCTTAATTATTAGAGATTCTGTTCGCTGAGTCTAGGGACCTTTGTTAGATGGCAGATTATGATGATGACAATCAGAACTTGTGAACTTACCGAGCTTTTAAAATGTTTATAGGTATGGTTGTGTAAAACAAGTCAAATAGGAGGGGTCGTAGTAAACTTTGTCCTCTGGCTTAAAGGTTATCTAACTCCAAGATCATTGATACGACGATTCACATTTTTAAAGGTTTTCTTTATTGTTAGTTAATTTCTTTTCAAGTTTTTAGTACATTGTGTTACGATAAACTTTAAACCTGAAATTGTATAATGTAATAAAGTGTGCAATATATTTTTATAATGTTTGTTTACGTTAAATTAAAAGTGCTAATTTGAGGTAACTGCATAGCTTCGTGAGTCCCCAGAGTGAAGTTGAAAATACAAATCACTAAATCAATTTTCAGTTTGAACACATGGACATAAATACGTTTAAAAATGCCACGAAGAAAGTTGCTCGTATTCTAGCATCAAGGTTGTAAGTGATAGCATGCGTTGCAAATACTCCCCTTACAAGTTCCGACCCATTTTCAAGTTCGTCAAGTGACCGCTCCGACTGAATTTGATTACTCGCACCTTATCACGTCGTGTATAAATACGCTGTGTCTCTAACTGACGACATTCATTCATTGAGTGATTTTGACACATATACAACAATGGCAGCTAAGGTACGTGTTATATATTTACTAATTGAAACACCATGGGATTTTAGATACCTAGGTTTTCTAATAACGCTATGTCTGTAACTAAGTTTTAATATTTATGAGCTGTCTGACACAATTATGTACTGTTGTTTTCTGTTTAGTTGGTCGTATTCCTCGCCCTGGTCGCCGCGGCCCACTGCTCAGTGGTGCCGGTGGCGCGAGCAGACGCCGACTACACGAGCTTCGCGTACGACGTCGCTGACCCCAACACCGGCGACTACAAGAGCCAAGTAGAGACCCGCTCTGGAGGAGTCGTTCAAGGCCAATACTCCCTGCTGGAATCGGATGGGACTAAACGCACTGTCGACTACGCTGCCGATGACGTTAACGGTTTCAACGCCGTAGTGCGCAAAGATCCCGCTATCGTAGCTGCCGCTCCCGCCGTAGTCGCCTCTGCTCCCGCTGTGGTCGCGTCTGCCCCCGCGGTCGTCGCTGCCCGCACATACGCCGCTCCCGCCGTGGTCGCCTCTGCCCCCGCTGTCGTCGCAGCGCGCTCGTACGCTGCTCCCGCCGTGGTCGCCTCCACTCCTGCTGTGGTCGCTGCCCGTGCGTACGGCGCTTCCTTGATCGCTCCTAGTGTATATGCTGCCTCCGCCCCCGCGGTCGTTGCCGCTCGTGCCTACGGCCCTGCTGTGTACTCCGCCGGTAGCGTGGTCGCCGCTCCCTACTCCAGCGGTATCTACTGGTAATTGACAAATGAACGAGCATAAATACTCCAAAAGAATATCCTTGTAAATATGTATTTAAATAAAAATTAATGTGACACACTTAAATATTTTATTGGTTTACTACCGACATTACTTTCTAACTTGGACTGATACTTAGCCAATTAATTTGTACTAGTAAAAACTATATAATTTTATGTTATATCGATTAATTTCTCTATTGATGATTAAGATAATAAATTATATTGAATACAATATTTTGCGGACAATCCTGAAAGTTCACATGTATCATGTTCTAAACAATAGATAACCATTACCTTTGACACGGGCTACTCTAACTGTCAATGTAAATGATAATGACAATGCATAATTGTCAATGTAAATGATAATGCATGAAATTATCGAGTACCTATTTATTTCTTGTTTGTAGCGCCTTATCTGTGTCGGCTATTTAATTTGTTTGTTAGTTTGCGCAAGTGAATGTTGCTATTTACCTCTAAAAGGACTGGACTGATTTAGATACGGTTTTCCGTAAAAGATATGCGATGCGATTAACCGACAAATTGTTCCTAGGTATTGTGTTAACTAGAAGACGCAATAATAGCGTAATGAAATTAACTTTTCCAATTATCTTTAAGCCTGTTAAAGTAAAATTTGTTAGATATTTTTTTCATCCGTCGCCGGGTTTTCGAGATTTTTGAAATAATATTGATGTACCAAAAACTTACACAATCAAATTTTTCATGTGTAGAGCCAGCATACAGTCATCAGACGGAAGTTCGTATCATACGGAAGTTTGTAGTTTTTTGCTCAATATTAATAAAGGTAACAGGTAGACGCTTAGCTTCCAGAATATAGAGTTATATGTTACCTTTCAAAATAAATTATGAAATTAAAATAAAGTAAATATTAAAAGGGGGCTCCTATACAACAAACGTAATTTTTAAGCAATTTTTTTCTGGGTCTTAATAAACAGGTAAAAACTTGAATACTTTTAACAAAAGGAAGTATTTGTTATAAATGATGACACGGAACCCTTCATGCGCGAGTCCGACTCACACTTGGCCTGTTATTATTTTTGATGCGACATGAAAATTATATGTATATCTAGTAATGAGTCTAGTTCGCATGTATTAACAGAAGTGATTGATGTAAACTCTACAGGGGAAATTATTTTTTACTAACGTTGAAATTCTGTCTTGTGTTGTTTCATTTTAGCGTTAATATTTTCCTAATACAGTTTTATGTTATCACGATTATACCTTATTACTTTTTAAAATCTTTCTTTCATCGTAGACTATTCTAAGAACTTGACTTAGAAGTTGGCTGAAAAAGTGTAATTTACAGATATGTATGATAGATGTTATACTTATGAACTTAATATTTGAATATGAGTTTTTTTTTCAAAACGGTATCTTATATTATTTCAGGTATTTTTTCAGAGAAATCATTGTGTAAGAAAGAAATAAGGATACATGTCATATTAGATACTCTTGTGATCTAAAAGTAAAGGGAAGTGAACTAATAATATAATTTATATAGTTTTCTGAGGATGAAATCCGTATAATTATGTAATTAAAATTTATTGGTTATCACAGTAAGCTAAGAAGTAAATATAATTTCACTGTGTTAAAGTATACTGACTGTGTTAAAATGATTTAAAGTATACAGTTTTTGTTTACTTTATGTGTTTAATTATTTTACACATAAGCGATATTTCTGCATTGTTAGGTAATAATAATTAAAAAATATTTTTGGGTTTATAATTCGTTTTTAATTCGATACATATGCATATGTATAAATTAACAATATTTACAATGTAAGGACTCGAATATTTCGTGGTAGATCCTTATGACTAGCGGATGGATTTAATTACATTTACCAGTAAGAGACGGGGGCTGAGTAGGCTCCGTAGGTGTAGGGAGAGGTGGCATAGTAGGGAGAAGCGTAAGTACGCGCACTGTATACGCTGGGGGCCACTACGGTTTGACCGGAGGCGTAGATGGGATCCGCGTAGGAGCGGGCAGCTACGACTGGGGAGGCGTATACACTAGGAGAGTAGGTACGGGTAGCGTACACTGCGGGAGCTGAGGCGACCACGGTGGGAGCGGCGTATGTGCGGGCGGCGTAGACCGTGGGAGCGGCATATGTGCGGGCGGCGTAGACGGCGGGAGCGGAGGCGACCACGGCGGGAGCGGCTACGGTGCGTGCGGCGACGACTGCGGGTGCAGACGCAACCACAGCGGGAGCAGAGGCGACTACGGCGGGAGCGGCGGCTACGACAGGGTCCTTGCGCACTACCGCGTTGAAACCGTTCACATCATCGGCAGCGTAGTCGACAGTGCGCTTGGTACCATCGGCGTCAAGAAGGGAGTACTGGCCACGTACTACACCACCGACGCGGGTCTCGACTTGGCTCTTGTAGTCGCCAGTGTTGGGGTCAGCGACGTCGTACGCGAAGCTCGTGTAGTCGGCGTCTGCTCGCGCCACCGGCACCACTGAGCAGTGGGCCGCGGCTACCAGGGCGAGGAATACGATCAACTAGAGAACAAAAGATTGTTTAAAATTTATATCTACGACAATCAGATTCCTTTTATATTCTAGTCAAACACAATGCAGATCCATGTTGTTGTGATAATTACATAATTTAAATTACAAATCTAAAAATATTGCAATGCAGTAATAGCCTAGCGGTTTGAACGTTGAGGTCGGGGTCGCTGAAGGCCTAAGATCGAATCTTACAAGCACTTCTACTTTTTAAAAGTTACTTGCTTATTTTATAATTAGGTTATCCTAATTATCACTTATTTCTAAGAAGAGTTTACCCCACCAAAAAGTTAACCCCAAACATATTTAAAGAAGATTAAAATATGAATCAAAATAAAATAGCAACAGAAATTCCACTTGCTTATTATCATTACATGAATATTTTGCGTTTATCATCTAGCTTAGGCCACACAATGTCCAGTTTATATATTTTAAAAATTAACACAGTGCTCTATACAATTCGCAGTCAACTTTCAGTCTGAAAATCATGACCGAAGAATTGCTTTCCTACTAACTGATCGAGCTTACCAACCGAGGTTGCCTATGATTACCACTTAACAAACACAAGCCTATAGAATAAAAATCTACACTACAACCAGCACTTCACTAGATATTCACCTTAGCTGCCATTGCTGTGTGTTTAGTCAAGAGGATCTCAATGAGTGAGTGCTGGGCATCGTCGCGTAGAGTTTTTATACGCGTCGGTTGCGCGGGCGTGGCTGTGACCAACTCACACGTTGATCTTTAAAACGCCTGTACAAGTAGCCATTACGATGTATCCGGAAATACAAGGCCGTTAAGTGTAGCACTGGGAAATTGATTGATTTAAGGAACGAATCGCAAAGATGTTCCTAGGGTCACAAAAAATGTTGAACTGACGATATTTGTCACGTGATTAGGTAGATGTAATTTCCGCGTAGGGAATGATGGATTGACCTGAATCAAAGGTCCATGGGTAATTTAATGACGTGAAATAAGTGAAAAAAAATTAATTAAAAGAAATTAAGTTCTTGGATTTTTTTCCCGTTGTTTTCGGTATCATTGCGTAGGTACGTTGCAATTTTTTTTCATTATTGAATCCTGTTTATTTAAATTGGAAATCAACTATTTGCCGACAACAATAGGTACGATTCAAATTCTAGTAGCATTTTAGCTATTTGCATATTTTAAAGATTTTTATGACACAACCTAACCATTGTATTGGTATACTCAAAATTGTGTAAAATCTTCCGATATACACTTGATCAACAAATTGGCCAAAAAGTACATTTAAGCCCAAAAGTGAAACAGTAGGTAGGTAATAAAATGACACGATGAAAATGTACAATTCATATTGCTGCATAACTAAATTTTCTGCAATTTAATAATTAATTGGCACCGTAATTAACATTGTACTAATAATGACAAATTAATATAATATTAATGGTAACAATAATTTACATATTAAAGTGTAATGTACTTGTAATATATGAAAGGTTGTCGATTTCGCATGTTAATTTTATGGGATGAACTCAGGTTCGGACAGTATAAAGGCTCTTAAAAGGATTTTTTATTGACCGTTGGAAACAGGAGCTTCGAAGGAATTCAGATTTATTGACCCATTATGCTTGCTTGGCGGTTGTTGGGAGTGGACATTAATTCACTCGATGGTTTAACAATGAAATTTTACGATGCAACCTGGATCATTGTAATATTTTTTTATAAAATTGAATTTAAGTAGTACAAAGTGGTATTTTTTTTTTGTTAACTATGTTTCCGTCTTATTTTGGTTCCATTCCAACGTAAAAGCAAAGTACAGTCACTATGGACAGTTTCATTTTTTTCCCGGTTTTAATTTAATGTAATCAAATCTAGATTATTACCTACTAAAGATATAGATATCACAAATATTATTAGAATAAAAAAAATCAACATTGTTACCAGCTAGTTTTAGTTTGATGACTGTGTTTTAAAAAGTCAACATTTCTTTAGCTACTCTATTCGTCTTTTCTTTATTTCAATTGTGTAGGTAAATCGTCCCCCGTAATTGCCGAAACATATCCTTAAACAGAATTTGCAAATTTGCACAAAGAAATTATTCTAAAATTACACGTTATGTGATCTGTAATGCCAACTTTGTAACATATCTCATAAAAACTCCCGCAAAGCATTTAGATTGAGATATCATTGTATTGTCCGGACGTGGACTAATATGGAGTTCATTTGTAAGTTAGATAAAACAGTTTTTTAGCTTCAAAATTAACTGTCAAATCACGTAATGTATGCTGTTGTGACCAAAAATAGCAGCGCTCGACACAACGATTATTATTACCCGACTGTGTCAGAAGGTGGCTAATGTTTTTCAAGCGTATGTATGTATGTCCATTTGATTTAATTTTTGTGTAATCTGTGTTGTCTGTGGTACGCTGTAATGCCCAAATAATATTGTAAGTGATCAAAATTAAAATTAAATCACTTTTTTGTCTAAGGAACTAATAGCTTATTAAATTAATATAATAACATAATATAATTAATAATAACCTTTTACAACAAGTTCTTAATTTATCAGATCCTACTGATGTCCATGGGAAAGGACGGCCACCTTTTCAAATGGCTTTTCTGTTCGTTTGTTAGCTATTTACTTGAAAAATCAGAGCAGCGTACCTACTCTCTTTAAAAGGAGTGGATTTTTTGTTACACTCACCAAATAAAATACTTGTATCAAAAACCGCCTCAGGATATTATATTAATAAGGCTGCTCCTACGTTATAACGACGTCATTTGCAAATATAAGATTTGTTTACAGTAGCAAATTATTTTATTATTTCTTTAAATACAAAAAGGGTTCAATTTTTTAAATTTGCACACGCGTAAGTTTAAGATCTTAATATATGTATAAAAAAAAATTTAATCAACTTAAAAAATGATAACTGAAAAGTACGAAATAACGGATTAGGGTCATACAATTTCTTTTGAGTTCGGCGCGGTTTTACTACGATAACTATATTGCCAAGTGTTTATCAGTGTACTCTTCCTAAACGGCTAAAATTTTATGCGGTATTTTAAAGGACCGGCCAATCATACCAAACCAAATTGAACCAATTAAAGAAAATGTGAGATAAAATATTTGGCAGAATAACGTTTACCCGGTGTTCTAGTGTTAATATTTAAATTGACGTGGATATTATGTGATCTGGGTAATTAGAAAATAAGTGCAAGGTCTAACTGGTACAATGATTCAGCCGCTGACGACTAAGACGGGTACAGTCGCGGAAATAAGAGTTAAGAAACATTTAATTTGAGGTCTAATAATTTGCGTTTATTAAATTTTTTTGTTGGTCATATTACTTGCACGTCCATTTCAGTCGAAATAAGATTTGAAAAATAATTGCTTATTGAAGGCACTATGTAACATATTCTATAGAATAATGATATTATTATGAATATGTTATAGGTTGACTATTTTACGATTTATAGGGTAAAAGTAAAAAATTATTAAAATTAATATAAAAATATACTAAAGTGCAGATACTGGAGTGGTAATTTTGTCTGCCGTTAATGTCACAGTTTTATTATGCTCGAGATTATTAACGTTTTTTGCCTCGATTATACTGAATTTATCGAGAGTTCTTTACGGAAACTGACAATATTATTTTTATTACGACGTACTGAGACTATTCTCAGCAAACTATTGCCTATTTTAATATACTTATAGGCATTACTAATACATATTATTTGCTACTAAAAGCCAAATTGTACCCAAAATATTTTCATGTAAACTGTAGCCAAGACTAGACCCTATGGCTTGCACTGTCAAATTTGCAGAACACAATGTAGAGCCAAGCTTCTGACTCTATGCGCCCTAACCCTACAAGCCCTAGCTTAACAAATTTTTCACTTAGCTATAATATGTTCTTAAGCTCATATTTGTCTCCATTTTGGAAGACTCTTAAGCTATTTTGTAATTGCGGCGTCCCCTTCCAAAATACTTTTTAACGGTCAGCGTTTTGTATTTGTAGTTTTGTACACTTCAAGAGTCACACTGCCTGCTTAACCAATAAAGCCTTAATCCAGTTAATGCTATTAATTGTAACAAAACTAATTAACACTTCGAAATTATTTTAAGAATAAAGTGCTTGATAAAGGCATGGTTTCACAAGCGGCAGCACTTAATGTGTTAATTGGTCAATTTGCTAATTTTAAACATTTCAATGTACCATTAAAACGATTAACAGTTTCCATGGCCGTTGATAATCTACTCTTATACTAGAGATATTTAAATGTCACAGGAATTATAATGTCGGTTTGTATTTTATGTTTCCTTTGCTGAGGGTATAAATAGTACATTTATGTGTTGAGATTGAACTTGTATTCAGTAACTGAAGGTGGGTGTGATGATTGTGTTATACACATTTTGCAAAACTTCTGTCATTTCAATTATAATTAAAAAAATCAAAAATGGGGATTCTGTTTTTAAATTTTTTTAATAGCATACATCACTCCCACAAACTCTACTCTTACTTTTTAACTATATTTTAGTTACTTAAATTATTTCCACTTGACCATTTTTTTTGTAATAATCAATCCAAAGATACAAAGAGCTCAGTAAACGTCCATATTGATCCGTTGCAAGTAACACTCAAAGTGAAATGGCGCCCAACAGTAGTTTTGAAGTGTTCTAATCCGTACTTTTCTGGCATTAGGCGGACTAAATCCCTCTTATTAATGGATGCAGAAGATTTGGGTGAGGGTGAAGTGGAGTTACGTGGGATAATGTATTTGTGGTCATATTTTATGAGTCCATTAATGGCCTACAAGTTACGGCAAGGCGCTTATAGCTCGGCGGCTTGCGTCGATCCTAAGTGATCGATGAAGTTAAGCAACTGCGGGTGTTGTCAGAAAGTGGATGGGTGACAGCTAGTGGCAAAATTTTTTGAGCGTTTTTGTACTTTGGAGGACTTATGATATTGCGAGGACATATGCTATAATATGATAACGTTGGTCTCGAATGTTATCGTTAGATAATAATCGTCTGCTTGTCCATGTTTGATGACTTTACGCGGCGTAATACCTTCGGGCACTTGGGTTGGCCAATAATACCTCAAATCGACATTAAGGCAGTTGGAGTATGAGGCGAGACCCGTGCTTAATAATGGCGATTAATGTGTAAAGCCTACAAAGAACGTATGATAAAAACAAAAAATTATACGCTTAATTATTAAAATGTTGTAGCAGTGGGGTGGTTCTTTAGAAAAGCGGAGACCAAAATATATTTCTAAAAAGGTTTTAGGTGGTACTAAACAACCCACCAGTAACCTTGCTCTTTTGATCAAAACGCAACATGCAACTATCTTTCAAATCTGGAGTAAGTGCGGTCGCATTCATATTTCGTAACAAACAACAGAACTTAGTAGGGTAGATAAGCTTCAAATGTTACAGATCTGTATTCAAGCAAAGATCATAGAAATTATGTGATTACTACTTCTTTAATTACGCCGGCCCACAATCTCGTTTCAAGGTGATCTAAAAATGAGCACTGGTTATACTGATAGCGATAAACGTAAGTCGAGTAATATCGTTTTAGTAATTCTATCTTTCTGTATATCTGTTGCCTTTTCACGCCCTTAACTAATTCACAGATTTAGACATGATTTGTCGAGCAAATAATCGTAATCATGGACATAGCCTATCTCAGATAGGATATATTTTATGAAAATTCCGATTGGACGATCTTTCTGTGATAATGTAGGCGTTCCAATGTTTAAGTATGTGATGAATAATTTAAAGTGAAATTCAACAAGCACAGTGTCGTAACGATTTTTTACTAAAAATCACTGTACCTATCTTTAATATTTGTCTTTTCCGAAACAATGCGAGGACAGGTTTGTAATGTAATATTTTTACAAATTTATACACCATACTCATAGCCTCACACTGAATTTCCTTGTGTCTTATTTTCTCCGTGAGTGAGTTAATTTAATGATATAAAAAGGGTTAGGTACTGCAAACAAGGGTTAGAAATGTAATGAAGTCATAATAAACTTATTTCTTTATATAATATCGGTATTACGATGTCCATTTTTTAAGAATCCCTTTGGATCTACCATTTTTGTTTTAGAATAATCTGATTATTCTTGTATAGCTTCGGGCTTATCGACTTGATAACATGATATTTTGATATCAGAAATTGCTCGTTAAGTCGTTATAATTTTGCATATTGTCTATTAATTTTTTTATTTATAATCCTGTTTGTTCTGTATATTTGGTTACATAAACATGAAAGAGGTTTAAAATTATTATTTAAAATTACGATAGTGATTTCAGTAATTAAAACGTTAATTCTTTCATGACAATTAAAAGGCTATGGTGGATACCTACAAAGTGACTGACTGTCAGTAGTAAATGTTTTTTAGTTACTTTAACTTAGGCTTATCTCTTTTGTTTATTTTTAAATCGTATAAAATTCCTCGCATATGGTGAAACCACATCGTTACGCACCAAGTATTTGCATTTTATTCTGTTACTGATATTTGACAGTTTAGCACATTTGAAACCAGTCTGTAAGGTTACAAATTATAATATTACAATGTTTTTAATTTCATTTTTTTATTAATATTATAGGCATAGTAGAGAGGTAGGTACCTATCAATTTTAATTGTCTTTTTGCATGTCCGTATCATAGTAAGTCTTTCTAACATCATAAAATAAATGCAGCAGGTTTTTTTTATAGTTTCAATAGTGTTTACAATTTCCATTACAAAGGCAATTTGGGGCGTTTTTGGGATCTTTTAGATTCAATATACTTAAGAGTTAAGAACTGCTGTTTTTGTGGATATTAAATGTCTGTCCTTTTCCTACTTAAAATTTTGTAAAATTGGGTCAAAAATGGGCTAAATATTATTTACATGAATAGACTTCATAATAACATTTTATATTACGAGTATTATATTCACTGGCAGTTACCAATAAAGAGTATCTTTTGCACAAATATAAGGTCTTCTCTAGTTCAGCAGTAATTCCGCGACCAGCTGGGAAAGTTTTGAAAAACTTCAGTCAAGTTTGATCTTTAACTTGGATCCGATGATAAATTGCTTTTAGCGGGCACCCCTCCAGCTTTCTACTAATGTGTATTGAAAATAAAAACATTTTTCTGTTCTAGTGTTATGTATTCACGTCTAAATTGGTGAAATCTTATAAAATTCCATAAGAATGGTGATGTCGATACTGTATGGCCAACAAAAAATTAAATAATTATTTAACCAAAAAAATCAAGTTAAAAAGGAAATTCTAATGTGACGCCTTTCGCACTTATGATTAGAGTACAAAAAACTAAGATGTATAATAGGTTTTAATTAGACATTACACTTTTTCTAAAATAGTAGTTATTAATTTTTTAAATGTATATGAATTATTTTAATTGAAATTAGAGTTGCGTTACACATTGTTTGTCTGCTAGATCAGATTCTAATGCGGATAGTGTTAGAAATCAATCCTTCGAGGATTCAGGACACCGACATTAATATAGCTAGATTCTACTGATGTTAATACTGCCTGCGTACCTACATACCTACTTAATTCATACCAAATCTTTTTTTGCAAGTAACCCAAAATAACCCTGGGTGTTATCATAATATAAATTAAATTAAAGAATTATGATTCAATTTCAACTTAAACGATTGCCTAATATCCTTGTAGCTGGACAAGGACAGAGTGAAACACTTAAATTTGCGATTCATTTTTTATTCGCGAACCAGTCGGACAGGAAGTAAGTAAACATACCTATCTACTGAAGTTAAATTATGTTTGGTTTAATTTATATCAAACGTTACAACGTTTGCGCTGCGTCTCGAATTACAATCAGAATAGGGACCTATTCTAGTCTCAATCGATATTATTTAATCGGGCTTAGTGAAATTATTCAGTATATTTTATAGCGCTGATCCTCAAAGTGGTCCAGGGGGACTCCCAGGGGTCCACGGGAGGCTCAACAGGGTTCTTCGTTAAGGTGACAAAAAATTGGGATTCACGATTTGTAATTAGGAGTCCATGAAGATACAACTTTGGGTAGTTCAATACAGAAATAAAATGTTGGCTCGACTTCACCCATCATAGCAAGCGAAGCGACTGTTACTTGTGGGATATTCCCAAAAATCTAGTCGTCCTTGGGAAGTTTGGTGGTCAGGGGGTCCACCAGTAATAGCAAAATTCCTGAAAGTGGTCTATGAGAAAGAAATGTTTAGGAACCTCTGATTATAGACTACATCTTGTAGCATGGTGATCGAAGCATCTAAAAGTTGATTTAAGTCCGAATAAAGCATCCGGTTTTTGGTACCTAACCAGATACGCGATACACAGTAATTTTATTAAGTATATTAGTAATTCATTATTAATTAGTTTTGATTTCCGGACTATA
>LGAG01000176.1:1244141-1277646 GCA_001278395.1 Lerema accius
ATGACCCCGAAACTACTTTGAAAACAATATCTCGCTACCTCGCTAGTGATTGAATACTTTTTCGTACCGGCTTATCTGTTCGGTTACATTGGCAGCGAGTGGAGACTAACTAGATGTATGTTTCATTGAATAAAGTAGCCTGCATCTTTTAATTGATAAGTAAGCACCTACTATATCTATAACTTTTAATAATCCACCAAAATCCTGAAATTTTTTGATGATATTTTTATGTGGAATAGATAAATGTGACAGAAAAACGTCTATTCTATTCAGCCTGTAATACCTATAAATACATATTGTAAAGGCTTCGTATGACGTACAGACAGCAACAATACAGAATAGAGTAATTTTTTTTTTTTTGATAACATTTCGACAAGAATTTCAATAACGAACATGAACTTCTTGACATCTACAAATATAACAAAGATGAAACCTAATAACTGTAACGGTTACGAAGTTCTTTTAACGTCATAACCCGCAATTATGAAAAAGTTCGACGAACAGAATATTTTTATTAGGTAATTCTTTTTACAAAACAGAATTTCGACACGATTCTTACCTTCCATGCTAAATGAAATAATATCTACAAAGTTTGTGCTAACTGATAATTGAAAGTCGGTTGGAAGTCCGATGATAAACTCGGTATTTGTGGATGACTAAATAAGTTATTCTCGCTTGACGTCACTCAGCCGTGAAACAAGTGCTCAAGTTAAGAACTATACAAAGTGGGTCACGATGAAATTGGATTTAAGCTTTAATTTTGAATTACGTCGCAAGAAGCGGGTTGTGTCTCTGTCTGCTTGATCTCCGTTTAATTATTTGAACTGAAAAACTGGGTTCAAAGTGGCCCAGAAAAAGAACTGAAATGAGTTGAAACCCATAGAAATTCTTTCCACAGTTTTGGTTTGAAATATTTCAGATTTTGTCATTTATGGCATTTAATTATAAAACTACTGATAATTTCTTTTCTGTTGATTTATATAATCATGCATCCTTGATTACTTTTAAGCAGTGATAGCCTAATGGTTTTTGAACGATGGTCTCTCGAACGGGAGTTCCTCAGTTCAAATCCTACGGCACGCATCTTGAATTTAAAAAGTTATGTCCGTATTAGATACCTACTGATGTTGATAAAACCTAGTGATAATCACTTGCTACGGTGAAGGAAAACATCGTAAGGAAACCTGCTCACCTGAGAGTTTTCCATAAAGTCCTTAAAGGTGTGTGAAGTCCACCAATCCGCACTAGGCCAGCGTGGTAGACTATGGCCTGTACCCCTCAAACTGTGAGAGGAGACCCGTGCCCAGCAGTGGGACAGCAAAGGGTTGCGATGATGATGATGATTACTATTATTCCTGAAGCAACTTGACATTTTATATTTATTGATCAATCTATACTATTTAATGTTATAGGTACTCGTAAATACATAACTATTAAGAAACCAAGTAGAAGGAATAAGTACGATATACTTCCTGTTACGCCAATAACAATTTCATCAAAACTTACTACAAGAAAGATTGTAGCCCATCGTCCCCTAGTCGCGTCTCCTGCACCGTGTGCCAACTGCCAACTACGAGAGCAGTAATAACTGTTGGCAATAGCCAACTCGTCGCCTCGTCGTTTCTGTGTCACTCAATTTGTTACACCACTTTGTTACATCACTTTATCAGAAACAGTCGAAATGACGTGTGACTTGCTTTTTCAAAGGGTTGGAATATACAACTACGGACTTTTTTACATGCTTGATATAACTAACATTTTCCTTTAAAAACCGACTTTGAAATATTGTTTTGTTTATTGTCGCAGTGTCAGAAAGTGAGTAATATTGTGGATACCCTGCTTCTTACTTTACTACTTATGACTCAAAAAGGATCTGAAGAATAAGAAGAAAGTAATGTAAATACCGACTACAAATATGCATCCGCCGTTGCTTAGTTTGGTCAATTGCTTAGTATGGAAATAAGCGTTGGTACTAAGAGTGTTTTAATAGTTTATTTCCTATACCAGATCTACGCCTAATAATCTAGGTGTAAATCACATTCCAATAATAAGTTCCAAACAGGAGCGGTTCATTAAATGTTACGGGTATTTTAAACTACAAAAGCTGCTAAGCTCCACGCGTCATGATTTGTAAATCCTATGAACAGTAATTATTGCGGTAAGCTCCCATTCGGAACATATACACTGATTCCAATTTTAAATGATAATTCGGTAAAGGAAATCTGAAATATTTGAGTGCCTCCATTGAGAAACTTTCGCTCGATTACATGGGACTTTGGTTTAATCCCTACCCCGTATAATAACATTAGGAATAAGCCGATTATATTACGCGTAGGGATTCCATGACGGTTTCCATTGTACAGGTAATTATCGGGCGGTATCATTGTTCCTCAGAACGATATCTCTAGGCGATACTCACTGTTTTGATGTTATAGGTTATCGGTGTGTTAGAGTAAATGTTATCTCTTCACATTCACAGATACATTTGTTTAATAATCTTGCTAGATTTATTTTACTGACAAATGAATCGCATCCTGATAATGGAAAAGTTATTGATGTTATCAACAAATTAGGATGTTTGTGAACACTTGTATCGTCAGGAAGACGGCAGTTTCCTAGGTAGATTTAACTACACAAACATCATCAAGATGCTTCATTATATCAAATACTTGTGCAGCATACATAAAGATGCTCACTTTTGCAAGTGGATACAATCTAAGGACCGAAGAGAATCCCGCTTACTACTAATGAGTCGTTTCGTAAACTACAGAATCATAAATCTTTTTGACAAATAAAGACTAAATGCATATTTCAATTTACCTAATGATGCCCTGGTCTCCAGTCTTACAAAAATACTATAACAGGAGCTAGTAACTGTAGTGAAGCACGACAACGTATTGAAACGGTGCATGAAATAACTTTCCCATCAGAGTTCTCAGTGTATTTCGCGGGCTGTCAGCGAATTGCTGCCATTTATNNNCTCCCTCACGGCGGAAAACTATAATGAGTTCCAAACTGACATGTCTCTTTACGCGAAGAGTTTAGTGTTTTGAAATAAGTATGACTGACATTGTTTTCGCCACGTTTCATGACGAAGTTGAGAAAACAAACGAAAAATAATTTTGTTTAAGTACCTAGAAACACCATACTAAAATAAACTTGGGATTTGTAAGCAATTTCTTTCACAACTCAATTGGCCATTTGAATGGCGGCATTTACTTATATTCGATTTCATATTATGTCTTAAGATAACATTGTATAATTCTCTGCACTTACGCACTGATCCTAGATTAACTCCATTCCGATGCCGTCATATTTCAACAACGCACAGCCAATTTCGCTTAAAGCGTCGTAAGTTTTATAGGAGGTACTAAGAGACAAATTATTATCCAGTAGTCCTTCGAACTAAGACGTAATAAAAACTTTCAGAAATATGAACTACTCGTCGTAGTTTTACTAGTCCATAAAAACCCAATTCTACTGAACAGACAGGACAGAAAAACTGCTTGAACAAATTCGTTAAAGTGCAGTAAAATAAAATACTTAATCCAGCAATAAATGAGCCATAAATCGCGCCATCCGATGCCCATCCACCATAAAGTTCATTTTACGATCTACCCGTTCTTAACAACTTCCAATACGTGAGATTTAAGTTTCCTACTCGAGTTAGTTTTCTTGCAATCCCCTTATATCTTTCATCTGTTCCGGTTGTTTTATCGCGAAGTACATCTTCTCTATCCCATACTTTTGTTTCGTGTTTTATGATTAAGGAATGCCTGAGAATATTTTTACAAGTTACGCTACCCGAACTTTGATCACTATTTACATAAAAAATGCTGACGTCATCCTTCTATTGGTTTGTGTTAATCATAACCTCTGTGTATAAATCATGCGTTGATATTAACAGAACCTTCAATATCCGTTAAAATATTCTCAGCTTTTGTTGGGTGTCAATATTAAATTAAATTATTGTATCTTCACTTTTATCCCAATAATTTGATTTGCAGTAATTCATTTGAATAAATATAAGTGAAATAACATTGTATTATAATTAAATATCATTAACATATTTTAATAACAACTAAAAAAAGTAATAAGCAGTAACAAAGGGAAATTTTAGCGAGTATAGCTGTCAAACTCTGTACCTACTATTAAAAACTCTACGTAAAAATCGCTTAAAATTTCATGAGTTACTAAATTTACGTCTTAAGGTTAAGGGTTGTTGAATTTTTGTCTACTTCATGCCTTTTTTCAACGTCTCTCGACTTTCACTGCGTAATTACTCTTAATTTTTACAGCGTTCATATTTAAATTTTTATTCTTCTGTGCTTCAAGCTAAATGGGAATACTTTTTCTGACGTTAACGAAATACCTACAAGAGAACGCTAACGAGAAAACAAACGAAAGCGATTTGAACGCAGGAACTCTCATTTGGGAGACCAAAGTTTAAACCAGTAAGCTAACACCGCAATATTATGCACTACCTAGATAGTTACTCTTCGCTAAGCGACTGGAGGTTTTATACCACAATCATCAACTTCATGGTTTAATGTAAAAACTAGTATATAGTAATTAGTAACTCTAGTAATTACATTTTTGCAGTTAATGTTATCTGGACTAATGTAGAGGTTTTAATAACTTCTTATAACAAAACTTCTTTAATCGAGTTCTTTGTGTAAGTTTTTAACGGTACAAAATTATACGTAATATTATGTAGTTAGGTACCTACTAGTAACAATCTCTCCACTAAGTTTTGCGGAAAAGTATTTGCGCATTTCGAGCTGACGTTTAAACTTGGTAATTTTCTACTCTTAATATCACACAAGATTTGAGAAAATAATATTAAGAAAGCGTTTTTAAATGGATATTGGATAGTGAAACTTTGGAACTAGTTGGATAAGGCCGCGGTTGTATGAGTGCAGTTCGCTCGCGGCGATTTAATAAGAATTTATTTGTACAACGTCGAGGGGTTTATTTATTCATGTATCTAAGTCAAAAGTCAATGTCTAATTATTAAGGTAGATTTAAAAAGTAACAGTTCAATTGATCTACGATTTATTGTGTATTCGACATACGCGTAAAAAGTGTAGGTTGTTAAAGTAGAAATTATTATTTAGTAAAAAGTTAACTGCAGAAAAAGTTCATCCTTATGATTAGTTTTTGTGTGCTCTTATAAAAAAACAAAGATGACTCTCCATTCGCTGCGTGTCGAACGCGTGAGTGCAATATTAGACGTCCGCTTCATACAGAACTGTTCCTTCAGGAATAGCAGTTGCAGTAAATGTTATAACATTCATTTTTATGGCTTAGGTAGCCGATGAATCAAATCATTAACTTTAAAGCAACAGTTCATAGAAAATGTAAGTATTTACCAACAAAATTGTGAATGTAGTTTCTACTTTCTAACCCAAAAAAATCCACACATTTCTTTCCTTCCATAAACGAAAGACGTAAATTAAAATGTGTTTGTAGTACTACCAAAGATATTTATGTATTGTTTTGGGTCTATTTGAGCAACATCAACACTATGAATCAATCGAAGGGACGCCCTTCATCCGCGCGGAATAACTTCTTATTGTCCGACTAGTTCGGCCTGCTGGACAGATCACAACAACATTATCTTTACTCAACTTTGTTTCACTTTGCTTGTTTTATTCCGATGTTGTTCCTAATAATATTAATAGTTAATAATTATTCCATTATTAGGATATAAACTCGTTGCCATTTTTACTCGTTTGCTTCATTGCACTGTAATTTCAGGATAATTAAATTTATCTTGGGTATTGTTTTGCCGTTTTGTTGTAGATGTAATATTAATTAAGTCCTAGTGTTGTACAATTTTGTTTACTGAATAGTTAACGTGAGCAGGGTTACTAGTATTTCCAAATAGTATTTGAATCACAAGGTTCTCACAACGTTAGGTATAAGAATAACCGGCTCTAATACTTTCATATATTATTAGTCTACACGATGTATCATTTGAGAGCACAAATAAACAAGTGTATTATAAGAAATGAGTTTATTAATATTATAGTACAGCAATTGTTGTCGCACACGATAAAAGACAATAGGTGTATCCCTCGTTGTAATCCTACTAATCCTACTAATATTATAAATGTGAAAGTTTGTAAAGATGTTTGGATATTTGGATATTTGGATGTTTGGATGTTTGTATCTCCTTCACGGTCTAACCGTTGAACGGATTAAGCTGAAACTTGGTACACAGATAGGTTGCATCCAGGAATAGGACATAGGATACATTTTATCCCGATTATAGGTTCCCTTGGGACGAAATCAATATTTTGTTTATCGACTTTTCCGCGGGCGGATCCGCGGGCAACGTCTATTCAGATATAATGATTCCATAGAATAATAGTATTGAGGAGGACATTTACAGTTATCAATGTTTACTTTTTGTCTTTAGATTAACATCCTGTAGTTATTCAGGTCCACGAACCACTTTCGCAACCTCCTCTCGTCGCTGACACCTTAATGTGACAAATTGAATTCGTACGTGACAAAATATCCCCAAGCATGTTACAGTTTTCATATAAATTGTCAAAACATGGGCAAAAAAGATGAGGGCGATGCGGCCGCTATTTGGTTAATTGAAACATTTTTAGTCGAATAAATTGATTCATTTAATTATAGTTTTTAATTGTGTTATCAAGAAACAGCCTTAGATTAATATACTCAATGCGTTTCTTTCTATACACGTCTACAATTACGTAAACAAATACTTTTGTTTTACTTATTACGAAGTTAAATAGGTAAGATATTGAACCAAACGATGGCTTTAGGGCTCATTTAAACTAAAGCTATCATCAGCCTTGTAAGTATTTTTAATTACCAACATTCAAATCATAGACATAACAGTTACTAATCGGTGTATATCGCCGACACAATATTACTTCCGACGTAAATCAAAGATTTGCGGCGATACGGCTGATATTAGGAAAGTTGCCGCGCCCCCTAACGGCAACTAATTACAATAAGTCCCGCTCGAGCCGTGTATTGTTCGCTTATGGAATTAGCGAGCGAGTTCCGAACTACGCTTTATCTGTTGTGGGAAGTTCTCTCAAGATATGAGAGTGCTCCGATTGTCGGCTTAGTGCTCCCGCTGTTAAGTACAGTTTTATCTTTGACATTAACCTATTTTCTGAGCTAGACAAAGAGTGTAATGTTGCGTCTATATGTGTTGGTGGTACCTAACGTAGCTAAGTTTGCAAACAATAGTAAACCTTATCGATCATAATTAAGATAACAAGTTTGTATGTGGAAATCTGAGTCCTAGAAAAGCTTGTGCTACGTCCTGAGAGATATTTTCTTTTATATTTATAGACTTTAAGAAATAAAATACACAGTAAGATAACACTATACACTAAAGGCCCCACTTGGATTCCGTGGATACACACAGACAAACGACACACAAACAGAGGTAGAAAATTAAATCCATCATTTCACTCTCGTTGTGAACGAATCTAGAACTTATTGAACGACACGGTCTGTGATAGTATGGGTCACAATTAACAATATTATTTCACACTTTAAATGTCACTTCCTCGGATTTGTTTTATTAAGAGCTTCACATATTGCTGTAAGTTGTAAGCCCGGGCTAAGAAAAGTTTTAGTCCTGACGTCACGCGATCCCAGCTGAGTTTTATCTCATATCGCGTCTTGACCCACTTCTTTTGTTCCGCGTCACTTAGTTCTTTAGCGCCAAATTTTTATTTTCTTATCCCAAAAATAGTTTGTGTCGCAGTTTGCTTTGTGGAAAGCGAGTTGGTTTTAATTAGCACCCACACTTTAGGTATTAGTATTAAGTTGATTAATCATAGACTCAAAAACGTTCTCTTTTATCATCACCTAAACATTCATTGAAAATGTAATGTTACAATAAAACACATTTTTATGAATCTTTGTTTCTGACTTAGATATACTTAGTGGTATATTATTGTTCACAAGTAAAGCAGTGAAATTTAATCTTGGGAAATATTTTTTTTATATTTACCATTTTTTCCAGCTTCATTGATGGTAACACTTTTCCGGATTCAGTTATTTTGGCACCGCATCATTCTTACGTTTCACGTATATTTTTTTAAATATTAGTAACGGTGAGATACTTATCCACTTGATTTATGTCACCTTCACAACAGAGGGAGGTGAGTACTTAGTTGGCATAAGATATCACAACGATTGAAGCGCGTGTCGGAATTACGAAGCTATTTTGTATTGGGTATTCGTGGATTCGACGAAGCTTAAGTTTATAAAGTTAAGAAGTTGCGAGGAGGCGATAATTTTATCATGTTAAACATACTCGTATATATATACAGTAATTGCTGCAGCTTTACATTTATTTAGATGCTGCGACTTAAAGTCGCTATTGATATCTCTATTTTTGTCTCTTATCATTTATTATTTAACGCCAATACTTGAACTAAAACTGTGTATTAATAAATGGCTTCTCGTTTTCAAAATAGTTTCGCGGACCTCTCGAACACATTGTTAACTCTCAAAAATTTTGATTTATTTCTATGACCGCCCATTTTATCTTTAATCAAACAACTTGCAATAAATCCATAGCACTAAACTCGGATCGCAATATACATTAATTCACTAAATCACCGGCGAGGCTAACAGTCGTGGAGTTAAAAATACTCCGTATTGATAAATATGTATGCGCATTCCTGAAAATTGCTGTGGAAATATTTCCAATTTGTATTGCGTTAACGTCCCGGGGGCCCTTATCGCGGCGGTGCGGCGCGGCGGCGGCGGCGGCGGCCGGAGCTAAATGTCGTTGCGTCGTAAACTTGGAGATTATTCAAATTGTTGACGACTGTACTGTCCAGATGGAAGTATTAATATTTCTGAAGGGAACTTATTTGATAGCGAAATTACTTTGTTGCGCTAGCGGAATGTTTTGAATAACAGGACGGTTGGAGGATAGGATGATATTGGGATGTGTTCATGCAAATTTTGTAATCGTAAATTCAATTTTATTATAGGCTGCGTAAAATCAAAATAATTAGCTTTGAATCATAAGATTGAATATCATCAACTTTCACAAGAGAAGCATGGCATTAACAAACACCGTGAAAAATTGTTTTTCACAAAATTGTCTTCACACTAAACAAGGATAGCTTCTTGACAAGCTCAACTGGAGGTCATTGAACTTAGGATAGTAATTTAAAGCGAGAGGGATAAGTTTATTATAATAGCTAATTTACTCATACAATGTAGGTTTAAAGAAAAATCTAGGGCATATCCAAACACACGCTTCTTCAACATCCATAGAAAATTGTTTAGCCGAAGGTGTTTTGGCAGACTACACACTATTGAGGTCATTACTACACAGCGGAGAGCCTACGAGTCAGTGTGACGTACAGCGTGACGTCACTCTCGTAGCACTCAAAGGCGAGGCGAGGGCACTCGATGTTATCTTCAACGAGAATACTGTCTTGGCGCTTCCTCTGCGCGCCGTGTGTTGTCGCAGTCGGAAACGTACAATATAAACATTTTTTAGATAATACAAATTTTACTACATAAAACACTTTTCGGTGTTTAGCGTTATCGTACCTATGAGCATTCAACTTCCCCTAAACTGCTGGACATAATATATGTAAACATATTGTTCCAAAAGCTCTACCTTTTTAGAAGTTTGAGCCGCCTTTATCATTAAGACTATTAATAATTTTAAATTACTAAACCTATAAAGCTGCAGTGATAATCTCCTTCCGAGTTTCTAACTGTAAGAGGGAAGATTTGGTAGCCTCAGCACGCACTGCGGGGACAGGGCCTCCTCGTTAGTGACGGGCTCTATTAGCGGCCGTCGTAAACTCACTTTATTGCCGATAGCGGGACAGAAAGTTTGTGATTTATGCCGGCGGCGGCGCGCGGCAGCACTGTCGTCTTAATGGCCGATGTTATAGCCCTTATCGATGTCGTTCAGTTTATAATGCCGTATTGGACGGCCGGCTTGTGTTGCGGAATCAACTCGGCCCTTTCGGTTTCATTAATTTTATGGCGTTTTGAAGAACAGCCGATGAATTTTATTATTTGTACGGTCAAACAATTGTATATTATTACTTAGGGTTTCTTACTTGGATGTCTGTATGTTCGAGAACTCTCTGAATCTTTCGAAGAAAAATTTAAGTTTTGCATAATTACATCTTACTGACATTATTTCTGAAGTACCTAATACAAAAATTTGCAGTCACTATACCAGATTAAGTTGAAATTTTTTTTTAATAGTTCATCATTAATTAATAAATTAATTGATGGTTCATTTAAAAACTTACTCGTATATAAAATATGAGCTGCGATCATGAAATATTAGTACCGGGGTAATAAGATACATTCAGCAGGCGTTAGATTATTACAATCTCTCCGCGAACTACTCTATATACTCTATTAAAGTACTCAAGCCTTCAATTGCGACCGAAATAAGTTTTCAAACTACCGCAGTAGTGTGTATAGACCTTCTCTCGCACTCGGCACTTTCAGTTAGTTTGGACCAAACTCATACCAAACTTCATTCTTATTTTACTTCCCAACTACTTTATAAATCCAGCTTTCTTATTACAAACTACATAATTACATTTAATAACTACGCATTAAGGTATATTCAGGCATCGTACCTACAAGATTTTTTGTGTCCGTGACGAATTAAAAATAATACACGAATGAACAACTTTGTTTATTTCCCATGATTGTAAAGTACGTTTAGATTAAATCAATGTCCGAGAAACAGGGATAGAAGTGCAACGTCCCTGACGTCGGCATAAAAAGTAAAGAACTTATAGAGCATTAGTAGGATTTAAAAACACTTCCTAAGTACAAATAAAAATATAGATGATATTGAACATCTATTTCATAAAAGTATTCCGTTCTTTATTTAATGTTTTTCATGTATTAAAGGTATGGGCGCAAATTCGTCGAAATAAATTAAATTAATCAAAAAATATACGAAGAAAATTTTAGTAAAAAAATTGTATCACGTAAAACACACATGCACACCGCTGTCCAAAAAACCTATTTCAGTTGAACGGTGAACGTAACGATAATATTATTTTAGGACGAAAGATCATGATTGAAGACAAATAATACTTGGAACAAAAAAGCGGGAAACAACTCAAACCCATTAGGAAAACTGTTTACCGACGTGAAACTGGGCAAATTAATTAGTCTCCGGTCTAATCCAGGTAGCGAGCGACATCCATTATATTAGGAAATTGTGCCCCAACTCGCAACAGCCTTTAATATTCTAATTGCTCACATAATTATCAAACTTTCCGCGGTTCGTGTGCTTGAGCTTTATTTTAATACACCGCACAAACTCGACGTGTTCTGCGCCCTGTCATTTTGGCGGCTTCGTCGTGATCATTTAAATTTTTTATTAAATTTTAACGCCCACGAGCTTACGTCGCCTAAATGGAATTCGTTATATCAAATAATGATGCCATTTACGTACACACGTTACTAAATTCGTCACAAATAACGGTTTTAAGATCAGTCAGCCAATTACTTGTTTGCAGCTAGTTGAAAGTGACCTTATTGAAAGTGACTTTATGTTATAACTTTGTTACAAGTATCAAATTAGGACTTAGTAGCCGCCAAAAAAGAAGAATATTTTGATGATGATTTAATAATTTTGCTCATTTAAATTTACCCTTTAATGTTGTAATGACTTGTCTCTTGTGTATTGACAAAATTAATATTTAACATAATGAAACATCACTACAAAACAAATGGGTCACCATTTATTCTTACGTCTCTTTCAACTACTTCAACAAAATCATATAAGTAGTTCGTAAGAGACTTATTATACGTCTCTCTGATATTTCAGCTGCAATTTTTATGTGATGAAGCAATATGTGCAATGAAATGTGAATAATTTATTTTTATTTACGTAGGTACTTAAGCAGATAATTAACGAGTAGAAAATCCAGCTGAAAATAAGTCCACATCTATTAATATATCAACTGTAAGGACATCCTACCAAATACAGTATTAGTATCAATGTATGGGATCCTGTCGCGAGACCGTGATACGATCTCATCAGTCAAGCTCTCACATTTCATTAGCGAGCGAAGGCATTCATAAGACCAATTCGTTCCGTGTAATTGCCTATTTGTCATTTGCGTTTCAGAAGTAGACGGGAAGTTCGTCGCTTTGCTTTTTCGTAAGTGGAGCATTTCTTCAACCGAGAAGTCGATTGACGCACCGACTGACGTAGGAGGCTCTCGCGAGTGAAGCGCCCCTCCTCTAATTGGCTCGCAATCGCAACCTAATAACTATGAAGGCCTTTCATTTTGATACGAAATAAGAGTTTCGTATTGGAACAGCTGCAGATTTTTTTTATGGAAATGCTCGACTAACAAGATAAGCACCTATTAAGTAGTGAGTGTTGCTGATAAACATTAATAACACCAAAGCCATTCTGAAGTATGCAACAATATATTTTAAATTGCTAATAACAGTTAACTTATTACATGCTTAAAACTCCTACATATATTTACTACAAAATTTCGTTCATCCAGAAGCTAATTATAAATATAAAAGATCTGTTAGGAAGTGAAATAAATTCATTTTATTCCGTTTTAAATGCAGCACAAAAGTAGCTCGGTCCCGCAACAACTATTTAAAATGGCGTCGCTTAACCACGACACTGAGCGCAGTAGACCTCGCATTCACATTAGAATTTCTTCTGGCAGTTGGCTCAATTATCCTATTCTAAAAGGCATTCTAGCGGAGCTGCAGCTTAATGCAATAATGGTGAGTAGGTCATACAATTACACTGACGCTCCAATCCCGGGAGATTCCCGCGCCGTTCCCCGGGCCCCGATAGCATCCCGGATTGCACGCTCCAATATGGCGACGGATAATCCACCGATATTATGCTAATTTTAATCACAGCGTTGGCTTGTTGGTTTTTGCGGGCGTTCCATTCGGACATTGATGGACTTATTGCTCCATTTTATTATTTAATCGGGAAATAGCGTCCAAATAACGGCGGTTAGAGCCGGAGCGGGGCGGCGGCGGCGCGCGGCGCATTGTTCGGTCTAGGGCGACCAATTTAACTAAATTTATAAGCGAATTTAACTTGCTCTACTTTATTTGGTAATAAATCCTAGATAAAATATATACAATAGCGCATTGCAATGTTACCTTGTGCACCTGATGTTCACGGTTGAAACCACACGCAACGATACCTTATTAAAAAATATGCAAAACTTAGGACAAATCACATAGATTCCTTCAAAGTAAATTATTTGTGGAAAATGTAGGTATATTAACCAATTTAACAATAACAGAGGCTAAATTTTGAAGTACAAAAATGGACAGAAATAGACTAGCATCCAGGGTTTAGTTTCAGACCGTTAGCGTCGCGGTGGCGCAGCGCCGGGAAACTAACAAAACTGCACAAGTGATCGAAACGGACTTTCAATTCAATACCTTTTTCAACTTCCACAGTTCTGTTGTATTTGTGTTGTTATTTCAAATAACAGGAATGCAGTCCATCCTATACAAAGTTTTACACTTGAAATTAATGAAGATACACGAGATATAACTTACTTCCGTTTTGTAACAATACTTCTACGTTACCAAAATATCGCCACACTTGTAGGCTAAAGAAAACTTGAATATTATTATGCTATAAACTACCACAGATTTGAGTCCAATTCCCTTTAAAACTTTACGTCAGTCCATATGGATAAACACAAGAATTAACAATACTGTAAAATTCACTTCCGGAAAAATGGATATGACAAACCGTCATCGTTAAAGTTATCCGGTAACAAATAGTAAGCGGGTGTAGTGAGGGCTAGCCGGCGCGCACCACTGCGCCGCGCCGAGCGCCGCCACCGACCTAGCCGAACAACGATCGCTCTCGTAAATCTCTTTTGCAACATATCTGAGTAACGATCATACTAATAACAAACCTGGAACTAACTACATACATGACCAATTATTTTAACAGCCAAAGGTAACTTTTGCAGCATCGATACGACACTTTATTCTCTAATTTGATGATTTAATCCCTAAGAGCCCTTGCACAAAATGTTTTTTGAACGCGCTAACGATACTGTATTTGCTTTACTGTTCGTATTTTAATGATCTGAATACGAGCAATCATGCAGGCCGCAAAGATTACTGCTAATCGTGACTTCGTCAGTATATTGTCGGCTTCACAGACTTATCTCGTTTTCTATAGTTGTAATCTCGTGTTACATAGCGCACTAGCCACAAATAGAGCCGGCAGCTCTGCCTCGTCGTCAATCGAATCATTTGACCGAATCCCTAACACTTCTGAATCTCTTTTCACTTGTTACTTGTTCGTTGCACAATTTTAAAATATGGATGTGAATTTGTCAAGTAAGATATTTTACAAGCGATTTCAAAATGAGACGGTTATCGCCCTTACAAATTGTATCATGATAAAATTGCTAAACAAATTCGATACTAATGTTAATGACACTTATAAAAATGTTTATTTCATTTCAGTAGGGAAAATAAATATTGTGATTGTAGCTCTATCAGAAAGTTTCGGTGTTTACGAGCTCCAAAACTCGTGTAACTAATTCTTGGTGCTTCAATAAACCTAATCTCGAATGACGATACATTTGTATCATTACATCCATTGTATGAATCCATTTCTGATCTCATTTTCAGAATGTCAATTTGGCAATGAAACGTTTTTCGGCTTCGTCTAACATTTTTGTGAAAATAAAAAGAAATTCTGTAGATAAAATTTAATTTAACATTAAATTGCCAGCCATTGCCCTAAGTGTATGAGCCGGACTCCATAAAATTTTAGTTGAAATGGCTGACACAAACTCTTCTAAAGCCATTTCGATCCTCGCATAGAATTCACTGTTCAGTAATTAGAGGCTGTAGTGTTATTACGTTAATTAGACTTCCATTCCCAGCTAAATTTAGTATTAGAGTTGGATTTGTCGACAGTTAGACACTTGTTCTACTGATAGCATAAATCGTGCGTATGATTTTTCTATTTAATTAATTATTAATAATTTCTATTTAATTAAATTTATTGGAAAAAAATATTGTAGAACGTAAATCAAAGATTACATTTTGTAATCCATAACGGCATGACTGATAATAATCTCTTCAATAACGAACCATTTATCAAAAAAAAACACAAAGCAAATGAAACTGCAGTGAGATTATGTTAGAATTGCTGCATCATTGCAAAAGGGTCTGTGTCGTAGAAAAGATGCAACTAGGACTTCAAATATTTTTATTCTCTTAAATATCCGTTCTAGAAATGAAACGCTTGCGGTTTGCAGTGAAACAGATCCTTATTTGTAACTACACAGGGTCGGTCTTATTTCTAACTAAACCAATAGCAATTAATACAGGATAGCTTTTTGGTATTATCTTTGGACGAAACGTGAATATAAATGTATCGATTTGGAATCGAAATAGAGTAAAATTACAATATTTATGTTACAAATTACAATGGAACGTAATACTTGTTTTCGTGGGAATTGTTGATTTTATTCTGTTATGCGCTGTACCATGCTTTAAAAAACATAGTTTTATACGAAAAATTAATTAAATTGAATTTTTACTTTTTGGATAATTTGTTTCTAAAGTGAAAACCAATTACTGATTCCTATTCTGAAAGAATCGCGGATCTATTTAGAATTTTTGATTCCTGAGTGAATAAAGACCAAATCGGCGGATGTAACTTTCAGATATTTGTCGTCCGTGTGTCATTAAAACAACGCGTCAATAGCTAAACATTGTCGGATACGAGATCACTCGCGCCGCGTGCGCCCGCCCGTGACGCGCCGCGCGCTCAACCGGTGCATGCGAATGGCTCCCACGAGGCCGCTTCTCACTCGCACTGTCGCTGCTTCAGTTCAGAACTACTCGCATGTTTATAAGAACTAGTCAAACATTCATTGAATTGGTCAGCGTTGCTGGCTTCTACTGTATTTCTGTAGTACCCGCTCTGAAGTAGACAATCGATTAAAAACCCGTTCGATGTTATCCTTGGCTGCCAAATGCCAATGTCTGTCAACAGAGTAATTCGTTTGATGTGTGTTTTTCAAGAGTCAGTGTATCAAATCACTGTGCGGGTTTTATTTTATTTTTTAAATGTGTGTATTAAAGTGCAATTTTGGTTAGAAATGTACCTATCGCAAACTAACAATTGGCAGCGCTAATCTTATTTTAAAAGTTTTAGCGATTTAATCGTCATAACGTTATATATTTACATCCTCAATCGACATAGGATGACGCCGATTTTTAAAGTCGTTCGATTGATATATCGTTTAAGCGTATGTTTCGGTGTTCCTGATTTATCATGACATCTGTATTGATAGGACGGTAACAATACAGTTTTAAAAACTTGTTGCGGTTTAACAAACTTAAATGACAGTTTCTACTGTTGCGTCTCTTTTAAACTCTCATTCATTTATGTATTTAAGAGAAAATCAAAAATAAATGTGGTAGATCTTTAAACCCTATATTTGAGGAATGGGGTAAAATTTTGTGAAAAGTAATAAAATTTCCTTTTGTTATTTAATAAAAGCTAACTTTAATATTTAAAGTAAAAATCTCTCACACAGCATGTAGATTTTTCTGCTGACTGTTTAATTTCATCTTGAATTTCTTGTCCTAATCGACCAATTCAAAGACGCTATTGGCAGAAGGGACCGGAGACCGTTTCCGAGTGGTCCACTTTGACCAACGATTCCTTGCATCAAGTCGCAAGTAATAGAGAAGAAACAATATAGTTTCGATTCAACTACAATTATATTGAGTTAAAATTCAGGCAAGGAAAGTACCAATTATTGCTAATTGTGGATAGGACTTCGATCGAACGATTCCTAAACCTGTAAGATTTTTATATTGTTTGGTAAAACGAGACTAGGTTGCAGATGGATTGTGAGCGATTTTGATTTAGACCTTTGTGATGGGTCAAATACATGCAACCGACGAATTCTTAAGCCTTTGTCAATGAATAAAAATGCAAACGCAAAGGAATATCTAGTAAAATATGCCTTTGGCGTCGCCATTAATATCTTACTACAAGTCTTTTGAGACGACATAAAGAATTCTCGCATTGAGAGAGACCCTCTCTACAAAGCATTTAAATTAAATAGCCCTTTGAACATTTAGGATCGTACTTATTACATTTTACTGCCTAAAGTAAAGAACACTTCCAGACCTTTCATGATCTTTAATGAAGAATTCCTTGCACTTTGAGACAGAAGATTTTGTGGGGATGCTGCTCGTCCTGATCTCAAATACTATGAGAGTGTCTGAGATGACTGTGGCTTGCAAGCCACTGAGTATCGCGCTGGTAGAACTATTGTAATCGAAGTTATATAAAACAATAATTTAAAACAAAATACTCGCTTTGCGATGGGGGGCTTTGTGTCTTAAAACACCATACCGACCATAAATAGATGTTCTAGGTGTAGTTTAAAGAGTTTGCCGGCCAGCGTTCTCTGTATTCTATAACTAACTAGTACGACAGTGTTATGAATTCATCCTACTACTACATTCTACTAAGTAGAAGCTTTCTTAATGCGTCCGATGCTGCGAAGTTTGCGATATTTTGTCGAAAGTTGTTTATTACTTAAATTCTTCTCAGAAAAGTTTATACTTGTTGCCTTGTGTGAAGTATGCCTGTAGCGACATGATACGTGTATAATAGGGAACGACGTGGAACTTTCATAATGAATAAAACTTGTAATAGAAACAGCAGTGAAACAAGAGAGGCGCTATCCGATGTCCATAAGGACTTTGATTTACACATAAATGTATACATTGACTCTTGATATTAAATTACTATACATCTACTTGATCATCAGGCCCTAAGATATACACAAGCTACTTATTTAATTCATTAAGCGAATGAATTACGGAAATGTAAAAGAGGTAATGCCGTTCACTTTAGCTGATGCGTGGCGGCGGGATCGATCGCAGCCTATTTCATACATTATTTAGTCGAACCTTTCTGTGATGGACCACGTGGAGTGTGTCTCAACTAATGAGAGGGTGGTTAAATATCAATATGTTTATTAAATTCGTACACATTCCATTAGGTAATAGTTCTGCAACACAATCTACATTAATTGCTTATTAATCTATTGTTTAGTGTGCTTAATGAAATTAGCCGCAAAATTGATTGTTAAAATTAAGTCCCTGGGTTAACGGAACTTCACTTGGTGTGTAGTTTATTCATGAAATTATAATTTAAGCGCCATGTTATGCTAAACTAATCTACGTAATTATAAAAATCCATCAAACCAAATATGAGTTAGATACCGAATGGAGGAAGACATTGCAAGTTTGACGTTGAATAGCATGAATTATGGATTCAAAGGTAAAAATATAAAAATAAACGTATCGCTTTCGCTTAAGACTTAAGGATACACAAACAAAGTACTAAGCTCGTGTTCACAATGAGCTGTAATTTGACCACTTATGACGTCCGCAGTTTGTGCCATTACCAGAATGGCGCGAGGTGGCTTCAACTATAATCATTATACTATAATTTGCTAGATATACTCATAGGAATTTGTGTTATAGGGCTCCATTAGTAATGATTATTAATAAGTCTAACTCAAAACTGACCTCTCAAAGCAACCACCCTTTCACTGAGCATTGTCAAAAATTGTAGTGAAGATTTTTGAAAAATACAAACAGTTGATAGTAATGAAACAAAGGAATCACTAGGTATACAATTATGTTACGCCCTTAGAATATGACCGAAAAAAATGTTCCGTGCTCGGTTATATATGCGCTCTTATCATCATTACGATAATTATTTTCGCGTCCTCACATCGATCATACTTATAATCATAAATCTCCTTCTTTCTGTATAATTAAAAGGACTAGATTTAATTAAAATTGTTTCAGGTTGAAAACGTATTATTTTGTTTAGAATCGAAGCAATAAAAGTATCAGTGGACGTTCGACGGGCAGGTTTGAATGGCGGGCGTCGCGCGGTGCCGCCGCGGCGCCGGCCGACGACCGACGACCGTGGAGCCAGCCGGCCGGAAACTCCTATCGCTGCTATAACTGTCAAACCGCGCTGTTTTCATTTTTACCGTTCGCGTTTTCATTGTCTAAGCGTACCGTGGCTCGCTTTGCGAATTCACAAAACTAGATTCGCCTGTGGGATGTAAGCCAATAAATATTTTTAATCCTACTACACAACACCACACTTTTTTTAGTGCACAGCAACTAGATAAGGGTTGTAAACAAACTAAAATTTTGTTTTATAAATAATCTTATTACACTCAATCAATATTATAAGCAAACAGACAGCGTAAGGCATGCCTGACGTAGCGCTCTCGATTTGTTTATAGGTTAATTGAGGTTACATATAAATTCAGCACAGTTATATCTTAAGTATTTTATGCACATGCGGTTGTATGATAGCGTAATCGTTTATAGGTACTTAACTTCTGAACGTTCTAGTCGCTCGGACAGCTCGGTAATAACAATTTATTAGAGTACTGTTTTCCTGTTGCCGTACAACGAGCACTAAAACGACGTCGGTAACGTTTGCAATCCGCCGAGCGAGCACAATGGCGGCCAGTGTGCCAGTGTAGATCAAAACGGCGCGCGCTACTGTTGCGATATTTCCATCGACGTTGCCAATGAAATCCCAGGACGGAATAAGCACTTCAAAGAGGCTTACAAAACTTGTTCACCAAACGAACCAGGAATTTATATGAATAACTGATGTTTCGTATCAAGTTTAACAAAACTAGTATGTCAGCGCTACCTCTTTGTAGGCGAGTTTCACAACGTTATGTATGAAAACATTTTAATTTTAGTTTGGAACATGCTTCTGGTTTGCTGAAATAGCTGATTTTGATGTTACGTTATAAAAAAGGAAAATATTTTTCTGTTATAATTCTAATAATTATCAGTGTATATGTATGTAGGTCAATAGGCTTCATAATTATGTTAAGATTCCAGGTTGGAGTTTTGTCTACCTACGATATATTCGAAGATTTTCATGAAAAGATACATTTCATGGTTACTACACTAACCTACGAGTTTATACCTACCGAATAAGTATCGAATAAAACGTAAACGGAATACATGTAGCGATGTTCCGTTGCGCAGGGGATAATAGTGAAAGGTCAAAGTTGTATCAATACATCGTGCCGTGAATGAGAGTCCTATTGTTAATACCCCCTCACAAATTCATTGTCCCATTCGGACAAACGCGGACCCGATGCCCCTAATACATTTTAATGTCGCCGGTTAGCGAAACAGAATGACGGGACACCTTTACGAGACGGTTACGTGACACGTGTATTGCCAACGACGGACACTTGCGTCCTTCGAGAAAAGGTCACCGTTTTATTTCCTGTTTGTTCAATTATCAATTGTCGATGTTTATTAACGTACAGTCTATGATAAATCTGCAGCAGCAAGCAGTCCTTCTATAATATAATCAGCTTTATTTGCTGAAGTTGAGCTAAATATTGGGTCAAAGGAAACATGACTGTGTTTAACGTTAATTTCGATGAGTTCCTATAAGCGATGCGATAAGTTCCTTTAACATCCACGTGAATTACTACATACATTAATACAAGGTAAATTGGACTCGCGTTCTCTTTGATAACGTCTTTGCCGGTAATACGAATTCACATGTGTATCTACAGATCACTTTGACACAGATGTGTAAATTCAAGAACCTGTTACTTAACTGTAAATCGCACCCAATCCTTGTGCGGAATACCGTATGTAAATGTATGTAGTGGACACGGCTCAACGTGCGGTCGGCGGTCCGACATCAAGACGGCACGGGACGGCGCCGCTGCCGTGCCGGTGCCGTGTTCACGTCAGAAACCTCTGTGGTAGTTGATTTATGGGCAGTAGATGCGATCTTCGTCGTAGATCGCATTCTCGTATTCGATTTCTAATCTACAATAGTTGTAGGTTTAGTGTAGTTGTTTTGTACACGAATAAAATGTATAAGAAAAGAGTGAATAAAATTGTTTTGCTCTTGCGAGGAAGCGAGCAAGCGTTATCAAGTCTGCATAGAAGTTGTTATAAGAATTTAGTAAAGAATGGTAGTTATAATAATTAATTAACATCTAGAGATGGTAATAGTGATATTAACAAACTTTAGTATATTTATTTGTCTTTCAAGTCAAGTGATCTGTTTGTTCCTAATATTAACCGAATAGATGTGACAGACTTAAACCAATACGTGTCCTAAGCTGGTATAGGTGACAGGTAATATAGTTTTGTTTGCATAAAGTTATCTTGTTATAACACATGTAATGTAATCCAGTGTCCCAGTGGCCCGGTGGCCCAATTCACACAGCAGCTATTCCGCAGACCGTATCTTCCTTAATCTGCGGTAAGTTCTAAGCTGTTGGGAGTTGAGCTCTGCTGCGGACTCTCTTGCAAAACTCATTAGCTTATGAAAATGAACTACGTCGAAATTCGACCATGCTTAGTTAGTACTTTGTTCTAAAATGTTGTAATAGGATCGAGAGAATGTCCATGCGAGCAACGTTTTAGAGTATAATAAGGATAGAAACGGTATTTAAAGTTGTATTATACAAGTATTCTATTGCCATGTGTTTCGTACTGTTTAAATTAAAATTAATCTTTAAATTTCAGTTCATAAGCGTGATAATGCCATTGAAATTATTCAGATAAATAAAATGTCATAGTAATTTAAGCGTAGTTGCCAATTCAAGAGTGTAGAGTGCGAAGTAAAATGGTATTTAAGTATACACTGTGAGTTCTTGACATTGTGTTCAGACGTAATTTAATTTTGACCATCGGGACTGCTGCGAACTTTGACTGACCGCTCACTTTGAGAGAAATTTTGAGGTCAACAATAAATAACAGATGTGTATTATAACAACTCGGAGATAAAATCCTGAGACAATTGTCTTTATAAGACAACTGACACACCATATCGCAAACGTATCAAATTGTATATATAAGCCTTCCAGAACGTGTAAGTTCATAAAAATGCAAAGTACGCGCCATGTTAAATCATACACTCACGTTTATTACCAGTAGCGGAAGTGGATATCGTGTAGGCTGTACTGCGGAGGCTTCGCAGGCAAATGTTTCGAAGGCCATAAATCGCGACCGGAAGCCCGGCCGACGGTACGTGGGTAATGAATCATACGGCGATGTCTTATGCCTCGTTTACACTCAACGCTTTCCGAGTAAAATACTCGAGCAGTGTACGAGATGTTGAGCGAAGTTCGTTTTATAATGATTAAGTTACATGATCGAGACAAACGTGATACATTTATAAGTATTTATGTGCATTGAATAAATAACTCGTTTCAATAACTATTAGTTTGAGAGGTCTCTTGATCTATCTCGACGATCTTCATCTACCGGGTTCTGGCTCTAAATTAAAAACGATCTCTTTTAGAAACACTACAATATTTATTAATATTAGTTGACCCATTAGGCGAAGTTCTGTGACAAACGCGTGCGCTATTTAAGTTTTTTTTTAATTAATACTAACATTTTCTCCATATACGAATAATTAAATAAATTCATCAAAGAAGCACTATAGACTTAACCCATATCTACTAAGGGAAGCACTCAAGCATCTGGCCTTTCTTTGATTTCACTGGTCAGGACTATTGAGCCGACTTGGTGGGGCGAGTACTCGTTGCGATTCAACGAGGCATTACGGCACTTGTCGGTATCGAGGACCCTACACAAATAGGTTGAGTGCGATAGACCGACGTCGGGAGCGGTCTACACCTAAACATGGCCTTTAAAATCCAGCTCGCGCCGAGAAGCTGAATCTCATTGAGCTAGATCAAAAATGGGGAGGTTTTAACACTTATTGAAAAACGTTAATGGATGTTTTCCGGACAACCGCGCTGAGTGAAAAGCTTCCATACCTACATCGGAATTAAAGGCGAGGAAACCACTTTAACGTTTCTTGAGTAGTTCTACGATGATTATTCTATGCAAATGATCTTCGACTTTTTAACCCTGCGTCAGAAGTAGGGTAATATTTTTCTATCGTAAGCAGTACATTTTTGGCACGTTCTACAGTATGTATGGCTTCAGCGACTGCAACTTATAAAGTGACATTGACGTTTTTATTGTGGAAGTGATATAGGCTCTACAGTTTTTATTGCAATCATTTTCAGATAGTAGATATGTATTACATTTATAGCGTGTCTTACAAACCCCTAGTTCAGGTAACGAATTGCTTACCGAGCGAAGGGTTCTAAGTGTAATTCACGGCCGGACCCAATATTTAGTTGTATCAGAGAAAAAGTTTCGTCTCAGACCTCGGTTGTTTGTCATAACCGTTACACAGAAGTGTTTATCATCGACGTAATAACAATATTCGTTTATGAAATAATAACTCTGCCTAAGACAAGTTAGTTATGTTTCAAAAATCCTATTCATTTAGAAATGCACATAAAAAAATTAAAAATACCAATTTCGAAAATAAGATTTATCAGGTCGAATTTGCTCGAAAATTCACCTCATACATATTTTGCTAAAAAAGATTCCTGCATGTCAGCGTCATATTTTGTTTACATCCCGGTTTTATTTTCCCGGGAGAGTCCCGCGCTCCGCCTCGCAAGCCACCGCCCGCCGCCGCGCAGTCGACGCCGCTCGCCATCACAGACAAAACGACGAGTTACACGCCTTTTGTCAATTTGCCACATTCGAGAGAAGCCTCGAGCGATCCGATCTGCTAACTAAGCCAGACGTCATGATAAATCTCAACGAAACCCTGCAGGCTCCTATATTACACTGAAGATGAAGTGGATGGTTCTACGAGCACATTGGATACTAAATGCTCCTTTGAGCGGAATTTCCTTGCGAATTGTAGATCATATACGAAAGTTGGTACAATTAATTCATTCTCGGTCCTCAGTGTTATTACGAAATTACCATCGTCAGTTGTAAACAGAAATTGAAAATGTTATTTTTAATTAAATCCAGAGTTGCCAGTAACAAGAGGCAACATACTCGTAATACAAATAATATGACTGAGCTGTTCGTCAATTTGCCACGCAGTAAGCCAGAAGCGACCTGGCCCTTTCACATTATATTCGGTAACATGACGAACGTGACAGCTCAGAATGTGTCTGGTGATCCGTCTTTATTTCCACAAATATAATAACGTATTATTTCCACATAGAGCACTCATAGCCACGACGTGTGTCACTATGTCAATGAAACATGTAACAAACTACATCAGAGGCTCGAGATAGATTTCGCACTGACAGATAAGGCTTTAGGCAGGTTAAGGATAATATCAATAGTCTTATCAAAAATAAAACCAAGTTATCTCCAGGTGGTTAAAACATGCTACTTTAGCAAGCATCATGCCAAAAAGTAGTTTGAGCAAGACGGACAATGAGTCTAACAAACAACAAACTCATCAAGTATTCGGTGATTAACGTAACATAATAAAATTATTTATTTCCTAGGTATACTCGTGTATGGAAATATTTTCTTACCCCTTGACTTGTGTACTCTTGAATACTAAACTGTATTTACATACCATATATTCTAACATAGTAATGAAGTAACAAAGTGCAAACAACGCTATTTCTGGTCGCGCTCGTCATGTTTGCTGCAAGAACTTGGTTAATATTATATCTAATGTGATACGAGATAAATTGATTTGTTTTGTAATACTTCATTATTATAAAACCAAGTGAACCGCGTGCTCATTTACTACTTTATATTAATCAAAAGCACTTATGCGTTGTGGATTGTGTATTGAATACGAAATCTCTTTTTTCACATCCAGAACTTGAATATTCGGATTTTTACTGAGAAATATTTGTAAAACGTACATTCTGTACATTTTTAATTTGCAACGGACTTGATTGAAGACGAAAATGAAATTAAAAAAGTACGTGTGGAAAAAAAATATTATTCACGCGCATTGCAAAACGATTTATTGTTAACGGTTGTGATAAATGTTTTATTATTGGTCTTATCTGCTCTACCAAAAATAAGAATCAGAAATTTCTTTAGAGGTCGGTGGCAGTGTAGCTGTCGAATATTGAACCACAAATATGTAGCTTGTATTTACTTAATGTGCGTGCGTGTCAGTATTATAAAAGGGCCAAGACAAAAGTTTAAAGGTCGAGTAAAAGTTTTCAAAATAATCTCTAGAGCGCCATGTAAAAGTTAGTACACAGCGAATTAAATTAGTGCTTGTTTGTCAACCTAAATGATCTTTACTGTAACAGAATAACTAGTCACATTTATTTAGAATCTTTTCATATAATCCTACAATACAATACTAAGAGCTCTAAGGGACTAAAATTAATCCAACAAGTATTGTAGAACCTCGAAATTTGCACAAACTTAGATATTGTCTCAGTATGCGAGATAAATAACCAAAGAAGGGAATACGCGATTTAAAGTAATTGATGGAATTTTGTAGGTAATTTATTAGGTAAAATTTGATTTAAAGCAAGGACAGCCTACACTAATCTAGCTGAGAGAAAACCGGATGCACGAACGGATCGCTTCAGGGTGCTCCCTCACTTCACCATTGCTTGTAATATTCAGTCAAGTGATCAAATAATTTAATATGTTATACAGATTTTCCCGTGAATTTGTATGTTGTCTAAGGTGAAGGGAGTCCAATAGCAAAAGGGAGGTGTTTTCTTAAATTGCAAATTTAAACATGACGCCAGTTCATCGCTCGCTCCCCGAAGCCCTCTCCGGGGACCCGCGCGAGTGCGACACCTTCCAAACACTGCTCGCGAGATACCCCTGCGTAATAACGTTCGGTGTCTATTGCCCAAGTATTATTTGATATAAAAATTTAATTCAATTCTCACGGTGAAATAATTTTTCTAAAGAAAAACGAGTGAACTTCCATTTGAACTTTTCTTGCAGGGCTTTTTCTATTAAAATGGGCGGAAATGGTTGTTGCATCCCACAACTGTGAAGTTCCGTTAATAGCTTAGAATAAGCTTTTTATTTCCTGGCTATTTAGTCTTCAGGAGCGACTCGCCAATACTTCCAACATCTGTGCTTTTCAAAGAAATGACAATTGCTAAGAAATTTTTATTACAGACAAAATCTTAAAGAAGATTATCCATACCTAAGGATTTATAATTTGTATTTTAATATTAAATTTATTTAATTTAGATACTTGCAGGCATATGTTTATAAAATATAACAATATAAAAATCAAGTTTAAAATAAAACTAAAAGGTTATTCGATGTCAAAAGATAATAATTTTGTTATAATCGCAAGTAACAATTTAAGACATTTTATTTTCAGTGAATATCTTCAAAAATGTTTTAAACGTTTAATCATCGGCAAAGTAAATATAGCAGAAAAGCTTTTAGACACTGTTATTAAGTTATATTAAACAAAATCGTTATTCTGAAGGAATGATAACGAGCCAAGTAAATATTTAATATCACGGCTGTTTGGCGGCACATCTGCCGCCCGCCCCCTTATATTCCCTCGGAATATTCCCTTCATTTTCGATTGATATATTTTTTAAATCACGTTTTCAAATTCAATTTGTCATTCACTTTGGTTTACAATTACGTGATGACTTTCTGTACGTAATGCAAGCCTCATAATTCTGACAAGTGGTTACCGTCGTCGGTTACAAAATTCACTTCAAATTTTAAATAGAAGTAATTAAAAAGAAGATCAAAGCACCCTTCTAAGAACAACAAAGCCACGTCACAACATAAACAGGGTTAGAGTTGCGTCAAAGCGACCAGCCAACACCCATGTAATTGTCTGTAGTATAGGTATATTTGACGGCATATAATTATGTGTAATATTGTTGCTGTATTTATTTTATCTAATCGTTACTCGTAACAATGGAGCAACGTCTATCAACATTACTTCCGGGAAGGCAATATGCGTGAAAATAAAAGGCTTTTGCGAAAGAGCGAAACCTACCCCGGTATATTTTACTGCTGTAATCCCTTTTATGATTATGTAGTAGCCATTTTAAGGTTCTCTCGGAAAATATCTCAAACCTTTGTAACTTATGTAAAAAAACATTTTACTAGGACAGCAATGAATACGGTACAGTCAGTTTACTAAAACCTACTCGATAGAGGGTGATGACAAGTTTAATTGATATAGCGCAAAATGTTTTTATCTACTACTTATCATAACCGGCCTTCTAGAATTCCGCATAGTTACTAATAAAGATTCCTATTAATGGAATTAATGTGCTGCTAAACGTATTTAAAGAAAATCACACAATGACGAACAAAACGCACTATTATACATAATATTACGGAACCTCCGACTTCATAAATAAAGCGAACTTTTCCGTCACTTTGCTGGTTTTTGAATTTTCCACATAAGCGTCCCGAATCACGGGGCGTGTGAGCGTTATGATGAATGGGAGGGACGCCGTTAATATGGGCCTTGTTTATTTTAATGGCGGCCGCGGTTCCCGAAACTAACACCTTGAAACCCTCAGCGAGGTCGGGTATTTAAAAGTTGTGCCTTTATGACGGTTTGAGGTTGTAATGGGGCGTTGTGCGTGTTTATGTGTCATGTGTGAATTTTACTTTTTCTTGTCCTATTGCTTGAGTGTGTCAGAAGTAGTTTTGTTTTTTGCGCGTATGTATGTGTATTTTTCTTTAGCACGCTCTACAGCCCGAACCGTTTGACGAATTGTAAAATATGTAAGTCACCATTGTGGGAATGACATTGGCTATAATTACTTTTTTAGTATGGCGATAAGTTTTCTAAGTTAGCTTTCAATAGTAAACTAGGATAGTTTCATGTCATTGTGTATCCGCACGTAAGTCACCAATCTCACTCTAATATTGGCCATGTGCTCAAATTTACAATCTTATTCCTGTATACTGTGTTAAAGGTTTAGGTAGTCATCCACCCGCAATTAATTGTAAAACATCCGGCCTCATTGTGTACGAGTATATGCTATGTATTGTAAATTATAAAGAATGTATGTAATGTAAATAAAACATCAGCTTAAACAAAGAAAGCAGGGCTCTGGTCGGCCGTTTATTAAATTCCTGATACCTGATATAAAATTTGAATTCCTGTTGTCCGAAGCACTCAAAAAATTATGGCAGCCACGGCATTATTTACGAGAGCTATCTTTGTAAACGTTAAAACATGCGAAAATTGTTTTTATTACACTAATTTCTGTTAAAAAGCTCGCGAGGGACTCTAGGCAGTTATTAAATTTAAAGAAGCTAGACTGCTCCATTTTTTTCGCTACGAACGCGCTGAATAATAAAATTAACGTTTCTTCGTAATAAAATATCTTAAGTGGTGCTTTGATTGAAGATTATTTAAATTCTGTTTGTATTAAACTGTCTATTCGTAGTTAGCGTTGGAAGAACGAAATTCAGGTTCAGTTCTTAAATATTGCATTGTACACTTTTGACCCTAATTAAAATAATTTTTTGCTTTAAATACAAGGCCTTTCGTATTATCTGCATCTATTTTATGCCTCGATGCTTTATTTGCCAGCATTACATTATAATAATTACCAACCATTTATAAATTAATGTTCGTAACGAAAAAGCTACAAAGGTTTTAGAGTCAATAAATTTCGTAAGTATATAGGTTATAGAAAGAGGTTACATACCTACTGCCAATCGATAAACCAATTTTCAAAAATTTTACAATTTCTTCTTGCCATTATAGTTTACAAAATGGAGACCTACGATTTTGTAAGGCATTTGTTAGTTTTGATAAATATATCTTGAGTGTAGCAGATCAACAGACAGTGAATGATTCAGTCAGGCTTAATTAAGGCACCGGTATAAATTCTAATTAGCAATTTGAATATTTATGAGATTCATAAACGTAATCATGACGGATTCATCAATGAGTTACGTAGCACGATTTAATTATTATGACAAACACAAAAGACAATTAATCCTTCTCCAGTTTGACGATGTATTAATTTTGTGTTGTTTACTTTTCAAATTCACTGTTTAGTTTCAAGTTCTTCGCATATCAGCTATACACTACGGTTTTTCTGGTATCAGTTGAATCATCGCGGGTATCGTCAGAATATATTTCATTATTGTGCCTGAAAGCCAGCCGTTACAAAGCAAAGACAAAGATATGGAATTATAATGGATGTGAGGAAAGTGATTTCAATCACTGCACAATCCCACGTCGTAAGCCTGGTTTTTGCTCAGCGCTGCCGGTTCCCGCTCACACTTTCGATGTGTTTTAAATCCCCCACAAGATCCCTGTTGACGCGCGCCGTACGTCAGCCGGCTCTTTACGCAGTTACTGACGTGCCACGTACGTTTGCAAGTCATCACCATGAAAATATTGCATTTATTACCTAGTTAGGGTTCTTGAGAAAAGATTAATAAAACTAAAATTAAGTGTTTCACAGTTATTTGTCTATCATAAAATAGTTTTTCGCTAGGTAAAAATTTTAAAATATTTCTACAATATAACCTAATCCCTTAAATACTGTCCTGCTATTTATTTGAATGCAATATTTATCACCTTTCATGATGGTATGTTTAATAATATCAATTTCCAAGGGAAGTGTTTCCGCTAACTCCGCGGATTCGCACCTCCTCTTTCGATCTATTTTAAATCCCTCACAAGATCCCCGTTGACGCGTGTCGTACGTCAATCGGAAGCCTTTTCTAGATGCGCTCGCTGCGAGAACCCTATTTGCAAATCTCTGTTCGCCGACTGGAGAATATTACTTTAAGATATTTCTTAATAATTTACATAATACGTTTAAAAACCCCTCTACTTTTACGTAGGAGATAATTGTACTGTACTCATTTAAATTCGAGACGTAACCTATTAGGCAAACAGACAAAATATCTAAATAAAAAATAACCTTAGATAACTCATTAAGGAATAGCGATCCGAGGTTAACATGTAGTCACGATAGGATAATGAATGTCTTTGCACAGAACTCGTTGCTAAATATAAAACGGGTGAGCCATATTTCTGTAGATGGCAGCACCGTCATACCTAACGTAGTCCATTGATGTTGCCAATAATAACGCTCATGGTGTTTACATAATAAATTTAGTTATACATTAACTCGCTATGAATTGTTTCTCACGTATTTACTGTGATATAAATTTTAGATCAGGTGGTAATTATCCGTTTAAATTTAAACACAGTCAAATACAGTTGAGATTAATTGTCCACGTTATTGACATTACAATTCTCGTGAAGATAAAACACAACTCACGCCCTCAAAATGTCAATTTACAATTCAGTTTCGATGAGGTCAAACTTGTTGGCATATATTAACAACAATTAAGGAGGTAGTCATGTACTGCTATTACTGTGTTGGTGAATGTTTTACCAATAAAACCTATGACTTTTACTATTTATGAAGAGACAAACCGGACTAATGCAGTAGTTAGCGCTGTACCTGACGCACTTAAGTTCATGCCGTCAATATTGTGGCTACAGTTATGGAGTTGTAGTCGAACTCTAATACAAATTCACTAGAATTATCGTTTAAAGGCGTTTTAAGAACCATGTAAATATGTATAGGCACCACTTGGATGTCTAGGTATACCTAAGTAGTGACAATATTATAGCCCTAGTTCATGAAGGTAACTTAAGCTTTAAAATACTTTAAACTAAAGGAGGACGTCCAACATTTCAGTAGTAACCATTCATAGTAGAAGATATTCAACACATTCTGACGGAGTGTGTACGGAAGGAATCTATACATTTGACAAGGACGATGCAGACAGGCATGCTGAACAGCATCTTGGCCTCTCCTTTGTTAGAGAAGACTAAAATGCTGTGCAGAATGGCTGTATTAAGTCTTGCAGTCTTTGTTTTTTTTTAATTGTATGTGCTTGTGTGTTTGCGCGTTTCCTTTATGGGACGATGTCGTCGTTCGACGACAAGGTCCTGCTAAAAAAAAACAAGCTGATAATGGTGAAGAATATAAGCAGCAGAGGCGTGAGATAAGTTTTTATTAAGTGAGGGAATTTGTGTCTCGGCGTCGCCGTCGTACTAAAAGTTCCTGGAAGACCTTGTATTGTTGTATTGTAGGTAGCAATGGTACAAGTTTCTTAGCACCCGTGAGTCGTGTATATTGCAGTATTCAATACATACCGGGACAATAACCGCGTGGGTAGGTGATGTGTCCTGACGTGTCGCGGCGTGATAAAGTGCGTTGTTCGTCACGCCTCGATATCAGATTCGAACTTGTTTTTGTTATGGCTCTGAAAGTTTACTCGCGGTGTTATGAGATGCTACTACGTTTTATGTTATGAGGGTTGTACATAGTGAAATAAAAGGTTTGAATTTTGATTGAACGGTGTTATTCAATCCATATGCTTCCTTTTTGCAGTAATATTATTTAGAAATATTTATAAAAGTCATGCGAGTATTAGAAACTTGTATATCAAATTAGGAGTATACAGAAAGCGTAAATGATGTTATTGAATTATGTGTATGTTATTCATGTAAATGCTGAATAAACCGGAATGAAATGAAATTGCCAATTCTCAATACAGGCAATTTTGAACTGGAATAACCAGCGCAAAGATATTATATGTAATTAAAGCTACAAAATTTATGTTTTGAAATTGTTTATTCACTTGTTTAATACAATTAGTAAATTCAGTTTCTTTTCTCAGACATTAGAGAGCATCTGTATGAAATGAAATTGACGATGGTGTGACTTAAACTTTTTAGAATTACCGAAGCCAAAATTTGTGTTACAAATAACTAATACACCACAATAGTGAGTATGTTGAAAACTTAACAAACGCGATGTTAAATGCGTAATACATAAAATAATAATCATTTACAAAATAGGAGTATATACTAACTAGTTTATTAGTATTATACAGCACATTACGAAATATCTCAAAACAAAGAGAAGCAGCACAGTGACGTGTGGTCTGGCGGTCTGCGGCGGCGTCGCTGCCGGCGATGGCCGCCCCGCGCCGCGCCGCCGCCATACACCGCCCTTGTCATAAAAATATTACAACATTCATCTCACCTTCCACACATTCTCACTGTCCTACAATTGCGCGTGATGGAAATACAGACTGACACGCTTTGATGCTTAACGTTGCCGTAATTGTACTCGTTGCAGGGCTTAATGTGTCGTGGTGGACTTAAGCCTGCCACTCTGGTGTACTTCTGCGCTGTATGTTATTTTTCGAATGAACGTAAAATTTTGTATATCTTGACTCGGTAATAAATATTTGGAAGAAATATGAAAAGACATACATAAGTTCAAGAGTCTTGAATCCAGACGAACAATCAGCATAATTGTGTTCAACTAGTGGCACGCCCTCGGTTCTCGTAGTGATTAATGTATCGAAATAACAGTTTCCCAGGCGAAAAAGCGCCCCATGTATATGAAGTTATACCAGGTGTCCCTAGCAGGTATTAATTTAACTAATCGGTCAATACAGTTGACGTTAACTTTTCCAGACATATACCTACACCAATTCTTTAATCATCAGAATACAGATTCAGCTTGAGAAAAAGTGAAGATCAAGCCAAGTAATGACATATTAATAAACAACTTTGGACAGAAATACAATCTGCTTCGTAATCGGTCGCAGATTTATCGGTAGGTATTCCAGAGCTAGCAATAATTACTGTAGCAATCTATTACGTGGAACCTGAATTAATACCAGTGAATGCTTCAGACAAATGTTCAGTTCACTTACCTATTCCATATGAAAACTAAGTTGAAAACTATCGCAATAACTAAATTAGTAATAGTACTTATATGTAGAAGTGAATCTTCGCAACGTTCTTAATTAAATGAGCAAGTTTCGGATGGAATTAGAACGGCATAATTTATTAAATTGTTTGTAGTTGCATTCGGAGAAGTTTTAAGTGAATTAGTTTTCGGTGTGTCACCTTATATCACTTGAGGGTCTCTTGAACTATTTAATTGGATTATATTAAATACCTATCTTAAGTGACAATGTTAACCTTTACAAAAATTTCAAAAGGTCATTTTCTGCAATCGAGTAACTATTGTGTGCGACTTATGGAATTTTATCGGTATAAAAAAAATGTTTAAGCTTTGAAGAAGTAAATTACCTATAACATTGTGTGAGTTTTTTTTTTTGGTATTTTGTAGTTTGTTATGACCTATGTAAATAAATTCTTCTGAACATATTTATGGTACGGTCATGTTACCATAAAATGTATTAATTCAGCGCCGCTTTTCCTTCACCGGCTCGAAGGATCAAATCATAATGTTCAAATAAAACGAAGCAAAACAAAATGGAGCGCCATAAATATGAAATTACTGATATGATAAACTGTTGTGCTGTTTAAAAATAATATGTTGTGAGGATTACTGCTAAATTATTTTTTATAATTATCCATCCGTTTTTCATTAATTCGATTTAAAATAAGGAGTACGGAATAATTAGGAATTGATTTCTGAACAATATCATACTTAATAAAAATGTTGATTGACTGACAGACACGCTACAGCCTAAACGGGAAGATCTAGAAACATGAAACTTGGTGCAGAGGTTCCTTTTAGAGTGTAGGGGA
>LGAG01000176.1:1277821-1288855 GCA_001278395.1 Lerema accius
GTCGACTTCCGCAACAAGCAGACCACCAGCTTCAGATATAACTTGACTGTTGTCGGTGAGTGACGATTCTATAGCTTCTCAGTTTAGTTCCGTTAGCACGGGATCCTCCACGCCACTGTGGAGCCGTAGAGTATACTCATCTGCGTCACGCCAGAGTACTTTGCTACTTGCACTCATTTATCAATCAATCTTCCAGCCTTATCCTATGTAACTTCACTCAGTTAACTAGAAGTGATTTAAGCATCTAGGCTATATTTAACAGTTTAATCTCGCGATCGGCTAACGTTTTCTAACAAGGAGTTTTTTATGGTTGTCTTACATAGAGCCCGCTGGATTAAAGTATAAAGTTTCATATTTTTGCGTGGACTTTATTTGTACTTGTACACACCTATAAATACACCTTTCAAATTCGACAGCCAACTAGTATTACAACACAATAGCAACAGAAGTGAAGTTAGTCTGACGGCTACGCGGGCGCCGCGCCGTCAAAGTAAATTAATTAAATCTATGAGCGAGTCACCACAAGCAATGAATATGGAGAGCTCGAGGAAGCTCGCTTTGCGTTTCGGAACCAACTTGCAGCTCAATCAACCGGCAGTGCAGTTTAACATAATGTTGTTAATTATACTAAGCAGAGTCGAGTCCAATAATAGTCCAGTAATAGTCAAAAATTCTTAGTAATAGTCAAATAATTACGAGAATTCGCAGTTCGAGCATCTATCTAATGAGCAGCAATCTGAAAACTTTCCGTATTATCTCGTTCTAATTAATTTGAATGAAAACTAATTTACGTAAATCATTGTGAATTTTAAGTATTCGTTAGGTTTATTGACTGCGTCTGTTATAACATAAACATGTGATATAATGTTTTTGACAGATGTGACAGTTTTACAGAAAGGCTTTTAATCATAACGATGTACAAAAATCATAAACCCTAAAAATTATATGAAACTTGATAAAATTATTTGATAACGACGGTTATGGTTAGTCGTATGAAACAGGCAAAGATTTCATTTTGTATTATATAAGTGGTACACCCTTCAGCCGGGCGAAAAAGTTTTCGTTATTTTCAGGTCAGTGCACTAATTCACCTGAGGTAATAGAGTTTTTTCCAGCAACACAATGAGTATTATAAGTTGTAACTTTTTGTTTCATCTAGCGAGTTTCGTTAGTTAGCTACAAGCATCGGGTACAAGTTACAAGTGTTCGATCTGCAGGTTCCTCTAAAAGCAGACTAGATTGCTATTTGCAATCAAATAAACACATAAATTTCCATAAGCAAACAGGGAAGATTGAGTTTGCAGTAATAATATTGGATATACGTGAACGTCTATCGATTAACCTAATGCCAATGCTGAGTCGAAAAGAGTAAGAACGGTGACCTTAAATTGAAATGTCGTGCAAATGCTAATAGCTTCCATTCCTCGCACCTCGTGAAGGTGAGAGACGCAGATAAACTAAATGCCACCTTCGGCGTCAGCACCCTCACTATCAGATATAGATAGTTAAGCAGTTCGAAGGGACTAAATGATGACTTAAAAAAGAAAGAAAAACTTTACTTCATTAACACTGAAAACTTACATATGTGATGATGCATACGACCGTGAAATTGTCCCGTGAAGTTGTGAATTGCAGCATAAGTAAGTCTTATCAAGATGTCGCTGATTTATAGACTGGACCTATTAGCTGCATATGCGTATTTGTCCTGAACCAAAATTTAATACCATTATTACAGCTCCCGAATGTAAACTGCTAGACGGCCCTAAGGCTCCAGTTGCAAAATATTATCAACATGAAAAATTTATATGTAGGTACAGAAATAACAGACAGATGTAATCCTGAGTAATTTCATTGCCATTTCAATACCAATAACTTACTTGTAAGCTTGAACACCAGCTACAACGTATCTACTAAATTGAAAGAAATAATTTCATAAAACATTCGTTATTATGCTTATTACAGGTTAATAAGGAGGTTTTGTACATTGATACTCATAATAATAATTTCTATAGAGAAACTAATCACTTACGAACGACCCATTAGAATATTGCTGCTTCGCCGAGATTGACTGCAACCGCTTGTGTGCGCCCCCGAGCCCCGACCATACTCTTTAACGATGTTGAGGATATTGATCGACATTTTTATTTAGAATCGTTATAGTTTAGATTTGTCAACATTATGCAAAACGTATCGTTAAATAACCTAAAATAAGGTTAAGAAAGAAATATTTTTACGTATGATATTTATAACGTTACGCTCTGAAATTGAATAAATCAATTACATCATCAGTATTGCACAGATCGTATTTTCACAAATCGTATTCGTAATTGATCTCAAAGACTCGGAAAAATATTTCTCGATTCTGCTTAACTTAATAAAAATGTGCAGCTTTATTTATTGAATGAATTAAGAAAGTTCGAGATAGACCTTTTGAAAAGATATGATTTGCAAAAATTACATGAAGAAAACTGTCGAGAATATTCCATCGAAAGATAGATTTGTTATTAAAAGCTATTTGAATTAATCTGAAGTTTCGAACTTTTATAGCGGATCTCGCATTTTTGCTTATGAGAAAATTTAAGATTTCTTAATGTTTATATTCGCAAAACTCCCTTTGGATGATCCAATATTAATACTTTTGATATTAGCCAGCAGTTTTGGGTTTTGATAAATATTGGATCCACCAATATTGAAATTACTTAATCGAGCTTTAAGTCAAATTTGCTAAAGTTGTCAAGGTGATTTCTACCGTAATATTTATACAGCGCGGAAATTAACATTATTGTATTTTCGTCAACGAGTCACCCACCGTAATGAGCAGCATTCCGCCTACGTTCCCCGCGGGCTCATGTAATTACGCCCTGGACATTCCGTACATTAATTGGATCATTCCCTTTTAAAACAACATCGGTACGCCCTGTCTGTGCCCCGTCGACGTTCCTTTTTATTGAAATTCGATCAGTCAGTTTACTACGAAGCCATTCAATTTCGTCTACTTTAAATTCGTCGCCCGTTTCTAAACCGATTCTTTTCTCAGCGAGCCCCGCTAATGTAGTGTCGCTCGGTTTCACGCCAACTTCACCGGGCTTGTTTGTCTCACGGTCTACTCCTCACCTTAAAATAATGTACGTGGCTCATCACGACTCGAATCGAGTTTTCAACTTTAAATCACTTTCTGAAATCATCAAAGATGGCGATCTCGAACGCACTGTGAGAACAAATTATCACTTGTTGTCTTTCTATTACGCGGAACTTTCTTCTTCTTTAGGAGTAGGTTGTCGTTTAAATTTCAATGCAAATTTCTTCGCTTCTGATTATAAGTTCTCCTACTTAATACAATGATAACAAACGTTATGTAAATGATAAGCGTTATTATAGGTGATGCAGACATCTTTGACTATTGATAATTACCTTAAGAATAAGAATCTTCATTGTTAAGGTATTCAAGTTACGTTATTACATAAATTACATAGATGCGATCTCCTCATATAGTTACTGTCAAGATTATATTATGTGTAAATTCAATATAAGCATATAATAATGAGCAATATATTACGTAGTCTAATTAACTTTGTTAAGTAATACCGTCGAAGATAGTTCAATTCACAATTTCAATTATTATTAGACTCCAACTATGTCAAGAACGTAAAGAGCCTATTCAATCTATGTATATCAGTGCTTTGTGTGAAGATTAAACGTAAACGTAATGTTGACATATAATTATGTCGAGATGCATGATGTGTAACGTACAAACAAACTACTCTAGAAAGGATGCTTTATTCTTTACATGTCTCGATGTGGTATTGTATTTTATTACTATCTATCTGAAATGACTATAAAATAAAAACACAGACATTCAACGGTTGGTAAAAAATCATTTGTCTTACAGGATGTAGATAAATTTGCACTATTTTTACACAAAACAGTTAATGGTTCGTAGCCGGAATTAGAGGGCAAAGTTAGATTGGACGAGCCCGCTGTGTCGAATGTAAAACCCAATTGGGCTTTGATGGTTTAAACGGAGCTAACCGAAATAACCCACCGCCGGTGTAGCGGAACCGACAAGCTTAAATATACGCTCGGTATAAAGGATTCTAGACCTTATTGTCGAAGGTTTAGGGTGGGGAACTTTACTGTTTGATTGTGGAAGCTGTGCCTGGGAACACACTAATGCTAATCGAACGAAGCTGTTGGCAATCACCTGCGTTGTATTGAGCTGATTAATTGCATTGCAGACCCTCCCATAATATTGTTTATTGCATCTGCTTTAATGAGATGCAACAAATTTCTCCCATTGAGTAGACAGAAAAATATAAATTTTGTGTATATTATTGTTTAACACAATTTGAAAATGGGTAAATTTTTGTGTATAAAAATAACATAAAGAGAAATAATTAAACAAAGATGTGGAATTTGTCGTATAAAATTACCGCATTGATTGATAAATCTTCTAAAAAATTAACAATTTTCAGAGCGTAAACTAAATTTTCAATTATAAATGATGATTTTATGGAGGCTACGAAATACGTAATGTTACCTACTCTAAACTACTGTACTTAACCCATTAAGGTAGCGCAAGTCCTGTTTCCACGAAACGAGGAATTGAAAAAAATGTATTAAAAATAAATCACAAGCAAGCGCAAGTTCCAGCTACTTCAAATTTTCCGGTGCCATCCTCCGTGAAGTTTGTCAAGAGCACACAAACCTTCCACTGACTGACCCGAATCTCTGTATAAATAGAATTTTTTGTTAACTACATTTTATCCATGCGCAATTTAGGTATATATTAAAACGATTCTCTTCACAATACGAGATCTCATTTAATATCTTGTAATTTTTCGTCTCTGAAAATTTATTTTAACAACTGATAATCGACCAAAAACTATACTTATATAATTATGATAAATGTGGTTAATCAGGTAGATGAAGGTTCCTACTAATATGGAACATAACCATTAGGGAATAAACCCCCGGGTAGACGAATAGTTGATGAAAGGCCTTCAATAAGGGCCTTATGCCGTTGCTCCTTTATTCTATTTCAATAGGAGGCATCAAGGACAAGATCCTTGTACTTTCTGAGATATTTTGATAATTTATTTTGTTTCAGTTCCACCCGAGAAGCCTGTCGTGGTGGACCGGTACGGGCGCGTCATCAACACTACTACTCTCGGTCCACATGAAGAAGGCGAAGATGTGTTACTAACATGTCGCGTTCTCGGAGGTGAGTGTTATTAGTACTTTTATCTGTTCGTTATAAAAACTATTTAGAAAATCATAAAGGCTTCTTTTACTTCTTAACTAAGTGTGATACATAACGCTTACTTTTGTTAGGTTTTCTTCTGTCACTGTGTTGAAATTGATGATATGCTCATTATTTTGTCACAAGATTTCTTCTTTTTCGACCTTTTTCTGTCTACTCTGTAATATCTACGAATTACTTGTTCCGTCCCACAATTTTTTCGTAATATTAATAAAATTACACATGAGAATAAATCCTCGAAACCTATTAGATATTAATCTATTAGACTAGATTTAGCTACTGAGGTATAAAACATGTTAATGTTTGTAACCCGAAGTCCATTGATGGAATTAATTTTCCAATCAGTGCAAGTTCTTGAGTGGTTGTATGTAATAAACTAAAAGCATTTGGTTCCTAAACTACACATGAAGTAATAAATAGACTTCATTGTGGACAATTAAATCACAATATGGCTTTTATGAATGGTGAAGATGGTGTTTAGTATGAAAGGGCACAATTTCTACTAAATATGATGTAGGGGGTAACACCATGCTCTAGTGTAAATTTGATTCGTAACAGAGAAATGCTACAAAAATGACTGTTAGGAGTGTTAGGTAAATCTTTGTGCTTCAAAATTATATTTCATTATGTAACTTAGCCGACATCATTTTAATCTTTTCCTATTTGGCTTTGACCTTGAAAAATCCACAAAGTTTTAAGATAGTTTAGTATTTGTTGCGAATTAGTTCATCGGATTAAACGACGTAATCCAACCTAGTTTTATATAAAAGCAACGTGAGCTACATTACAAAAAGAGATAATAGCGTCAATTTCTACAGGGCCATTTTTAACGCTATTCTAAATTAGAAAAATAATAATATAACAAAAATAATACTTATTTATAACTTAGTCGAGGCACGACAAGTGGTTTAACTGCTGATTGCAACAAAGGGTGATCGCCACCCAAGCGGAATTTTACAAAGATTAAAAGCAACTTTAAATCACTTCACATCAAGGCTTTTAACTTTAAACATGTCGAAATATCTAAAAAAATACAATAGAAGCCATTTAGGTGTAAAGCAGCAGACGCCGGATAAACTCGCGCCGGACGTCTCAGCCGCGCGGTACATTCTTCAACAAGTATACAAGTAAAGATACTTTTCTCTAAAGACACTGAAATGCTTTTATCTGATATAACAGAATCGCATCCAACAATACTGTGACAACCTCCGCTGGATTGTTGTTCTGCTGTAGAGTGGACACCGGTCTTGAAGGTTTCAAGTGCAATCGATCACGTCTAAGCTCTTTGGAGATTTCATAGGAGCTGTGTATTGTATGAATTACGAGAAAGAAAATTTTACGGATTAAGGATCTACGGACAGTTGTAAACTCGAGTTAGGTTTTTAAGATCTATTTCAGAGTATTTTATTATTTAGTGTACATACGTATAATACATGTTATTAAAATACTTTGGCTACCCTATTTAAACGCTATTACGGTAACGACTGTTTTATTTTTAGCAGAAATGGTAATGACCCGCATATTTTCCGAGAGGGTCACACTGAATACCTTCAAAAATCACAGCGTTAAAATTACAAGATTGAAATCAAAATGGATTTTATCAGATTATAGTATAGTCCTTGAGCGAAATTCGAATTGACGGAGGCCGAAGAATTTACATAATCGAGAAATTGATTGAAGCGTATTTCCTGAAGAAAATCAATTCTTGTGACGACAGATGGCTTTCTAATGATGGGGGCTTAGTTCAGAGCTCTGTTTTTGTGCGTACATTTTTTCTGAGCGTCGCCTAAAGCCTTCAGAAGCCTGTTGCTCGTCGATCGATGCGACCAAAATCCCTCGTTTCCGTCTTCGAGGCGTCACTTTGAGCATTGCTTTCCAAATGAACGTGAATATTTTGAGAATGACAGTGGGGAACGATGAATATCTATGTTTATCTTTGCGGACTATTTTCTTTATTTATAATGCTGCTTTGCTTCTGTAATGGGAAAGAAATCTTCATTCTAAATCCTGGCTTTTATTTCAAGCGTACGTATCCACACGATAGAGGTATAGTAAAAAATACTATTTTATACCAACTACAGGACTGATTATGGTGGAGGACTGATATTGGCCACAGTTATGTCGAACAAAACGACGATGAACATTAGATGACAACGTTAGCTGTTTATCAAATGGGTCTTCCGCCTGGCAACTGTGTGCTGTGTCTATTCAAAAAACATTTAATTGTGTTTTTAAATATGTCCGAAAAATTTAACCCTTCAAGTATTAATAATTATTAGCAAAATGTAATGAACATTGCCTTTTTTTAATTTATTGCAGGACTTTGTCGTCGAGTGACATTACTTTCTCTTGAAATATTGTTTATACTCTATAATTTCAATTTATTTTAAACCATCTATGATGTTGCTCATATGAATGGAATCAGGTAGAACAAAGCACGTTTACGTAACTCTCAGCCTTATGTATTCAGAAACAAACATCAATATCGCTCAGCGGCGGCCGGGTGAAATTAGGCCGGTAATACCACCACTACAGAATGCTCGCTCGTGACCCCTTTTAACCTGCAATTATGAAAATACGTTAACAGGATCGAATATCTGCATCAGTTAATGACGGTAATACACATAAACAGCGATCGTTTAAGGAATCCTCGGTAAACTGGAATCTAACAGCAATTTTAATCTGAAAATCGACTTGTAAATGATTGGTATGGAAAGCGATTAAAGACTGATTTTGATGTAACATAATTTACGATAATTTATTTTCGTTTCTATACGTAGTATTGGATGATAAATTTAAGTTAAAGTCAGTACTCTATCTGTTTAGAAATTACGATGCAGCATATGATTCGCAGATATACAGTATATGTATATGTATAAAGTTTTTAAAACCCCTCTTTTTTCGTTATTCAAACGGTTGCAAAGCTACCACAGACAACGTGCTAACCATTTCAAATAAAACACCTGGCTTAGTAGCCATGCAAATAGTACGACTTACGGTTGAACTAGCAGCTTGGACGACTAGAATAGCGTAACGGAGGGTATCGTTGTCCTAATTCAGCCACAAATTCACCAGAAAATCGGCTTGTATTTACATCTAAGAATACTACGCTTCATTAGTTTCATTAGCACTTAATTTAATGTACCTACGCTATCATTTTTGGGAGAAAAGGGCTTACTATGTTCCCTCATAACTAAAATTTATTTACACGATAACGATACAAGTAGGCACTGAATTAGAATATAATCAATCAATGATCTATGTTAGTGTGGGTTTATCATAAGCATTTAATTGGGCTTGTAATCAAACATAATTTAATATTAGTGCTGATGTTTTCATGGAATCATTATTCAGACGGACATATTGTAATGGATTTTCGAGGTAAGCAAAATAGATTTGTGAAATTTATATTAAACTCCCATACAATTTGTATAGAATCCTCGAACCAAAGGTACACTACGCATGCTTTTGCATAAACTCAGTAATACCGTCCGTACCAACTTGAAATACTGAAGCGCAGTGGAAGTAAAGCCAGCAAACATATTATGTGCCCGCTCCGCTCTAAACGTCGTCTCAGGAATTGATCTCAAAGCAGAACACAAGCCCGTGGCTCAACAAGCCGTCTATTTCATGAATAGATGCAAACCCACCAACTTTGGTCCTCTGAAACGTTCGCCAACACAAATCTAAATTGAATCCATTGACACTTGAAATTAGATTGGACACACTTGGAACTACCTATTCGTAATTTAATTTGGACAAACGTAGAGTAGTAGAATGCGCACAAAAGCACATGGCGGATAAACGAATACACAAAAGGCTAGCAGAAACCCTTCGGCGGAATTTCATCGCAACGCTATCTATTTTACGTATTTGTTGGGAATTTCAGCTGAAGTATTTATTGCTTCTCGAATGCTGAAGTAGCTACTGGTGGATCTGTGGGGTGTATAAATAGATTAGACCTTAAAAGCTTTCTACTCGAGTCTGCCGACTACCACTACTAGCAGTTAACAATTCATCAATATCATGACAAAGCTTGGTCAATATCGTTTCAACACGACATTAAGGCAGAAAATTTGCTGATCCCAACTAACACTTGACCTACGTGGTGGATTTTCCAGTGAATAACAATTGAAATGACATACTTTTACTAAAGGTACAGTAACCATTCCCAGCTTCATTTCAGTCTTAAAATATAGCGGCGTTCGAGGGACATTTTGTAGCCGAGAACCAACTAACCGAAAGCAATATCACAAGTTTCGTAAATGTACAATTTTTAAAGGCTCCTAGCCAAGTGGTGACGGTTCTCATTTCTACAAAGCGCTAGCAATTTATTCGTAAAGCCGGCTCCACAAGTTGTCCTCGCCGTTCCGATACAATTACTTTAGGGTAAATGTATTTCTGATAATACTACACCGATAATAATAAAACACAGAATTTAATTACTTAATCTTACACTTTAGGAATATCGAATCAACTGTAATGAACTTCAGTTGACCGCATCCTTTTGTATTGAACGGGATAGAAGACTCCAGTAACGTTGTTGATCAGCTAACGGTCTCAGAGTAGTCATAGGCGCTTCGTCTGAAGCTCTTTATCGAGTTATCTTCTTCATGGTAAAACATAGTTAGGTACACATCGATCGAAATTATTAACGTGGTACGCATAATTTTGGTTATAAGGTATAGTGAATTTACGCATTAGTTTGTGCAAAGATCAGTATAATTACGATAACGATGACATAAATAACACCACAATGCATATAGCTTAAGCTTTACTTCAACTCATTAATAGCCCCTTTAGGCACGAGTCTCTCCTCATATGTTAAACTTACGACCGTGAGTAACCAGCCGTACCCGCTGTTTATACCTTAGAAAAAGGACATTAGGGCGCAATATTTATAGTTGTATTCGTCGTCAGGTCGCCCAGAGCCGTCGGTCCGATGGCTGGTGAACGGCGTGCTTGTGGACGAGGAGTACGAGCACAACACGGGCGATGTGATCGAGAACCGGCTGATGTGGCCTGCCATCCGGCGCGCCGACTACGCCGCGGTGTTCACGTGCCAGGCCGCCAACTCACACCTCGTGCCGCCCAAGGAACTGTCGCTGGTGCTCGATATGTTTTGTGAGTATAACAATAATCCTGTGGACCAATAGACATGTTTCATTAGCAGATTCAAGTGATGTTAAAGTAGGGTTTCATATCTAAACCAGTGACTCGCCTTTGACTCGTTTTCTTTAACCTTAACTTTATATGCAGTGGTAATAAAACCGTTTCTTGTAATTAAAGGTATTGTAGGACTATTCTTATCAATAAGCTACAAACATAAAATTTCATCTAAATCGGTCCATGATAGGATATTTACACCATGATACACTACGCTCGTAGATTGTTGCAAATAATATTATGGACCTATACGAACAGTAATGAATTGATGAAGTGTAATTTCACAGTAAAACCGCTGACAGTTGAAATCAAGAAGCCGGCCGAGGTGGGCGAGGGCGGGGTGCTGACGGCGGAGCGGCGGTACGAGGTGGCCTGCGAGTCCGCCGGCTCGCGCCCGCCCTCCATCATCACCTGGTACAAGGGCAAGAGGCAGCTCAAGAGGATCACCGTGAGTACTGTCCGCGACTACCACTCCAATCCAGCCCGACGGATAACCTGTTTAGAGAGCGCGTTGCACTCGAACCAAAGTATTTTCAACTGTAATCAAACGAAAAGACAAACTACGAGTATTTCAGCAATCATCACGGCAAAAAAGTGTTCCGTGAAGG
>LGAG01000176.1:1288935-1323958 GCA_001278395.1 Lerema accius
ACGACTAATAGAGATACTGTGATCAGTTATACACAATATACCTTCGCAATCCATTTAAATCTGTATTTACGGACGGTAGTAGACAAAATTGGTCGTATAATCATATTAACCCATTTACATGTCACGATATTTATACAAAGCTGTATATTAAATAAATAAAAAATACTCGGGACTTTTCCTAATACAAAAATTGGCTAATATTTTATCCTAAGCGGATTGGAGGTTGCCGGCTGGCGGTCGGCGGTATCTTGCGAGCGTGACCGAGCGTGAGTGAACGTCACCGAGCGTGGCCGAACGTGACCGAGCGTGATCGAACGTCACAGTTATTCGCAAGCCGTGACCTAGTACACGCTTGAGTTGAAAATATGTGACTCGAATATATAAAATTTTGCGACAAAACTTTGAACTTACTTGTATAGAGGAGTAGGTTGTTTCATTATCTACCCTAGGAGTACTACTCGTATTCTGAATATCGTCGTTGTCAAACGAAAATCTGCTATATGCATATAGGTTTACTAATACTAATTTAAATATTATCTTGTGTTTTATTTCATTGATACACAAATAGCATACTCTTTAACGACCACAATAAACCATGTACCTATTGCTTAGATTTGGGCTAGTAAGCCAAGCATAAGTGTTAGACTTACAAAAAAGGACGTAGCATATTTCCATTCTGCAGTGAAATTATTATTTTATTTAAATATCTTTGATAGTAGGGATTTAAAATAACAGATTATAAATGAAGCCTTTCTTCTGCATAAATTGTATGTGTTTTATTATAACAAGATTACGTTCCCTCATTTGCAGACCTCAAGTCCACAATAGCATTAGCTCAGTAACAAGAGCAGCTTATAAAAAAGGTCTCGGGGAGGTCAGCGGAACGTTTAAAAGCTTGACCAAGCGTGACACGACCGGACGTGACGTAATACACAAACACTGCCTCCAGACCCACTGGGCCTTCGGGATATATTTCACGTCGCTTAGATTCTAAACGTTTCTCTACCGTGCCGGTCACATGACAACTTTAATTTACGGTATGAATAAGGTCAGATAGCCCTAACAAAGAAGCGCGGGGACCTCCTTTATTCATATAAATCTGCAGTATAAGTAATAGAAGTGGAAATGGTTTTAATTATTTTAGCAACATACTCTAGTTTAGGACAACGGTTTCCTAAGTACGAATAACGAAGTGCTATTTTATCATTCTACTCAAACCATATTTGCACGTAAGTCTCCCTTAATTGGCGCTCGTTCGAACGCCCTAGCTGCTCTGATGAATACATCGCATTTCCAATTCATTAGTTGACAGTGAATTATTAATTATTACAATTTCCAAATATGATATTACAAAAGCTCATAACATCACTCACTTAGTCCGTCTTGACAATGAATCAAACCTGAGCAGGCTTCCGAGTGAGCTACGATGAAGAATTAAATTCGTTTTTAAAACGCAGCAGGACTGAAGGCTAGCGGAACGCGACGTGCCGCGGGGGAGGGGAGGCAGCGGAGGGGGGGACGTTTGTGGACCATGACGCCTTCCGCAAACATCACGCCTTTTATTTTTATACCGCTTACCAATACTCTCTGTGCTCTGTGGATCCTACCAAAACCCCCGCACCTCGGAAACTAATATTTATCTGGCGCATAAAATTACTAGCGTGCTGTGAAACATGGGGTTAGTGGATTCTGGAAGTTATGGACCCACAGGACTAGGCGGTTTAGAGAACTATCATATCACAAAGGCATAGATAGGGAGATACAGAAATCATGAAACCATTATGAACAAGATGCATTTGTGAAATCTTATGCAATTTAGTGATGCGTTTGCTCATTTTTCTCACACTCAATAATTGTTTTTGAGAAACTTAATAATAGTGTGATAAATCACGCCCCATTAAAGTTTGGTAACTTGAAAAATACTGACTGAATTACTGACTTTTCAAATATTAGTAAAACAAAAAATTTTAGCCTTTAGGCAGATAGGTAACAGTATTTTGCTTATCAATTATAAAAGCCGTGCAACAAGACGAGGGGCTCGGAAAGTTGCTCGGAGCGATAACCGCAAACTTCATTGAAGCAAGGGAAGCAGTGCGAAGCAAAGGGGTGAAGCTTTAATTTGAGAACGAAGCGCCAGCCGCAGAGACGTCACCGGCGTCACCGCCGCGCCGCTTGATGGGCGTTTAGCGAGGAAATTGAAAAATAAACGGGGAATCGTTGGCACTTCAATTACAAAATGGATTTTATAAATGTTTTCCGTTTTTTCTTGCGGTCGCCTTGTTCTTGAGCCGCACGAACGGTGGAAAGCACGTCGAGCTTGGTCGCTACTCGTTAGTATTACTTTGAATAGTTTCAGATTTAAGATTTAATTTTTAGGGTTCCGTACCTAAAAGGTATAATTCGAACCCTATTACTAAGCTTCCTCTGTCTATGTGTTATCAGGCTGAATCTCATAAACCGTGATAGCTAGAAAGCTGAAATTTTCACAAATTATGTTTTTTTGTTACGGGTTTAACAAAAAATATTACAAATAAAAAAAAAAATATTAAGGGAAGTTCCCCGTAAATAAACGTGTTTTTTTTTCGTATTTATTTCATAATTATCATCACAGCAAACGTGATTTTCTTTCATAGATGATGGTACGGAACCTTTAGTACGCGAGTCTGATTCGCACTTTGTCGGTTTTTTATTGGAAATAACTTTGCTATTAATAGTAATTTTATGAGAATATTATTGCATGTATTAAAGTGGCATGGCATCTACCTGGGATTAAATGGATAACCCATGGATATTACTTCACAGATGTATTGCTGATCCTGAGACGGACCGAGCCATTTGTTATCGTCGTACCCTACATTTTTCTTACCAAAACGCAGGGCTGAAGGCCTAAAAGTTACAGGATGTATGTATGTAAGATTATTTAAACGACTGAACTTCTGAGGTCAACATAAAAAACATCACTAAACTGTAAAATCATTGTACAGGGTGTTGTGTTGCATCAAATGTTTTACGTTTTAGGCAACAAAAAATCACGAAGAAGTTTAACTCTCCGATAAAAATAATAGACTACTTACATCATCATCATCCTGATCTTCACGATGTGGCTGTCCCATCGCTGGGTTCAACCCCCATTTCATAATGGGATGGGTACAGGCAATAATCCTCCGCGCTGGCCAAATTCGGATTGGCAGTTGACAGTCTTCACATCGCCTTTGAGACCTTTATAAAGAACACAATAACATTTTGAAAATTATAGGTGTGTGCTGGATTTGAACTATCTCATTCAGGATAACAACATTTGTTATATCACTTCTCAACTACTTACTTAAATGTATATACCTATCGCATTAAAATATTTTGGACGACAAAGGTCTGTAATGTGAATATTATGGTCAATATAAGGCCGGTGCACACGCCGTTCGCCGCCGTCAGCTGCCGGCGCCGCGGCGGCTAATTGGCGGTGTTGCGTTAATCCACCGGAGCCACTAATCACCTCTAGAACACTGATTTAGAGCGGCGGTAACTAACTACTATGTTTAGTGCCCGCCCTTTATTTATAGCTTTCACTTAACATCCTCGTAGGTACAACTATAATATATTAGAACCTACAGTTAGGTACTGGTTGCTAACCTATCCATGCCTGAGCATGCAACTCTTAGACTAGGACTGAAGGCTTATATATTATTATCTTCTTAAGAAACTAATCATGTCATTAAAATTGTCACAAATAAATGTTATTTCTGTTACAATTTCGGATTATATAGCACCGAATTAGTAAATTTTATACTGAATTGTCTTTTACAAATAGCATATTCATGCAATTCGTATTCATGTTAATCATTCTTATTCCTGTCGCTTGTTTTCAAGGTTTTCTGCAACGCTGACAGGGTGAATAAATGTTGTCAAATTTAGTTACACCTAAAAGTTCCAGTAATAATAGTTTCATTTTGATAAGTGTTGCGGTTGGTTCAGTTTTGTGCCAAACTCTGAAGTAACAAGGAACATTTAAAGTGTTCTTTGCAATACAACGCAATACGATGCAAATGTTTCAGTGAGTGTGGAACTCATCTCGAAGTCACGCTCAAACTCCAGGCGCCGATGTTGCAGTCGCGCGCAAATCATTCATCTCGACGCAAACGTTGCGAAACTTGTAAAGAGTCGCATCTCAACTTGCGAAGGAATTAATATGCCACCGTTTAGAGGGAAACAGTAAAGTTTCTTGCACAGTCATCTCGTTGATTGTAAGCTCATGTGCGAGCTTTAGATCGTACTTAATGCAGGCTTTAACCCAAGTTGGTAACCTTCGAGAAACATCGTACCTTCCGATATATTGTTCAGCCGCTAACCTTCATCAATCCGCAGAGTGTATAGATTTCATTAGTAGGTATTCCATATTTTTAGCCCCATTAGCATGAAGGTAATGAGCACGAGTCTGTTTCGTAGGTACATCGAACCGCAACTAGATTATCGCTATCATTAATCTCAACGGTTAATTGAACAGATAATGCTCACATGTTTGCATCTTCGCACGGGACTATGCATCCTACGTATATTATACAAAACAACTCGTAATAATGATTCATTAATATCAGAAATGCCTGAAATAACCAGAAATATTAAGAATGAAGTTTCTTGTAACTAATTTGATGATGTTCGGTGCTGTCAAAGACCTTATAAATTAAAATTAGAGTAAGTTATAAATTATCTACATCCACTAACTTTACTTATTATTGGATAGATTAAGATTGGAAACGTCCGCAACGACTCACGACCATAAATTAGATTTTTCCACAGCAACACAGATTTCTTATTAGATAATGAAAGTATAAAATCTAAAATATATCTCATGGAGATAAATTCACTGCAGCGGACTGGAAATTAACTTCTGATCGGCGGATTTTCGGCGGAAAGATGGCCGGTGTCGATACGGGACGGGACGCGTACTGAGCGGAGGCGGGAGCGGGAGTGGGAGCGGGCGCCGCGTTCTCCTGTCCCGCTGCGCGCCGCGCGCCCTGGCACCACGCCAGAGCCAAGCTATCATCGCGTAATTACTGCTAAGAGCGCGTATCAGTACATTACCGGCGATATATGGGTTCGACGTCAGCTGGGTACATCGTCGCGGCCGACGTATATCGATGCAGCTTCTATTAACGCTTCTAGACTAAAACTAGATTTTAAACTTTATAACCGGTTTCAGATTTATTATTCCTTAACCATTTGTGAAATTGACAATTTCTGAGAAATATTATTATCTTACAACTATTGTTTATGTTCGTTTGGAGTTCGAGACATACTTACAGGTACCTAAATGGCTACAATAGATCTATGAACTTAGGAACAGATGTCTAATGAAGTCATAATTTATTATTAGTAAAATGTACAAAGTTAAGTACTCCAATTTACTTCAGCCGTCTCAATTTTAAAGTTTGATTATCTATGTTAAGTATAAGTAATTTAGATATGAAAATGCAAGTAGAACCATCTGCACCACAGTCGTTTTGCAACTTACGACTTGAACCATGCGGCCTGCGTCATGCGGCTCGCGGCTGGCGGCTGGCGCGCGGCCAACAAGCGCCGTGGCGTTTGCTCTATCATCCAGTAATTACCACGTACGCCATGTATCACGTCGCATCGATACATTACCGCTAAGTGCACGGATCGCTGTGTGCGATATATTGCGCAGTCGTCAGCTGCTTGCAATGCTGCGGTCGGTGCGCAGAGGCCGATGTAAAGCGCTCAGTCGAAGTGCCATAAATGTCGGAGGACTAATTAATGTTATGTGGTCGAGCTAAGTCTATTCAGTCTTTGTATTAAAGCTCAGTCATTACTTTAAATTCTTTCAATTTACTGTAGTAAAGAAACCGAAGTCAGACCAATGATGGTAGCGGTCAATAATAAGAAACTTAATAATTGTTCCATACAGTATCTTGTGCAAACGACACAGAGCCTGTTCATGTCCAGAAGTTATTATGGCTAAGAAAAAAATACTTTTATTTTTAATGACTTAATTTGTATTAATCTCGAAAGGATTTATGCAAATGTAAAACCTTACGCAAATAGACCGATGAAATTCTACAACAGCTGTCGCTCGATGGTCGCAAGATTGAGATTTAACTGCCGCCTAACGCGACATTCATTCGATGCTGGAGGTTGCCCTCGTCTCCCGTTCAGTGCGGGCGTCATAACGTCAGTTTTCTTATGACTCGCCTTCACTGATGCAACTCTCATCAGTCCGAAGCCTTCTCATTCGAAAGTTTGTTTGAGCAGTTCTTTTGGTTTAGAGCAATTTCTTTACAGAAGAGTAGAGGTACAACAATAACTAAAATTAACGCGTTATTACATATTTCCATTTAATGTTTCGAATTACGTCAGTCCACTTTTTCACGGTATTTGTAGTACCTAATATGTAGCATCACAAAGGCTGATTTGCTGTGATCACTTTCTTTATATGACAAATGAATAACTCCGGTTAAATTCCAAGCATCGTTTTAACATCACTTTACAATATTGTATCTAATATCTCTGCAAACGTTATCTCAGAACACTTTCAGTTATTAATGTTTATCTGATAGAATCCAGTGGGTCGTTCGAATACTACTATCGTACACAATACGCTCGCCTAGTACCCATTGAAATCATAGGTACGTTGAGTCCTATTCAGATATATTCGCTATTGGAATCTATTCAAATCGGATCATATAAAAGTGTTATCGATCGGTTTTCGATTCGAGCATATCCGAGCATCGCGACTCAGTGGCAGGCTGGAGAGCTGCCAGGGATCTTTTTAAGTTTCATTCATGATTATCGTCTTAATGTTAATCATGATTCATACTAAGTAATAATAAATTCGAAACTAGCTATTGGCCATCCGTAACCTTTTCACGTCTGTTCTATTGGACCGATATAGATTAAATTTAGCTACCGGATAGATCTAGACTAGGGTAAGGTCATAGATTTTGCCCCGATTGTACGATATTCTAGGATGAATTGAAATAATATACGTGTAATTGAGTGCCTCATGGATAATGTCAAGGATAAGACGCAGTGTAGCAAAGATTATATGTAGACAAATAATCACATAAAAAATAAAATACAGAGGTATCTACATGCTTGTATATCATTACAAGAGCAGTACGACGTCTATTAAGTCTTTCTAATACTCCGTGATATGTAGTCTTTTTACAAGGCTCTTAGCTAGGCTAAGTTTAATCGATCGATTTGCGATATGTCCCTGCAATTATCGCAAAGTTTGAAGTCAGTGGCACGACGCGGCGACGGTTGGAGCTCCGCCAGCCGCCGGCAGCTGCGCTGATCTTAATGCCATATTCATGATTATTATCCTCTCCATATCGTTATGAAGTTATATTATTGGCTCTCTCGCCTTATAGTAGGCGTGCGTCTGCACTCTTTATTTTGGGAATGGCGTGAGATTAAACTCGGCAGTTTTGTTCAAATTCTGCACGTTCGATAAGTAAAATGGAATCGTCTTAGTATTTTATTTTATGAGTTTAAAGGCGTTTTGTTTAATGCTGACCACAAATTACGGTAAAATAATCGAATTCTGTGAGTTTACCACATAAAATGGTAGATGTAGTAAAAATATTTCCTTTAATAAATCATCCCATTTTTTGACGTCCTACGAGGTCTCGATTTTTTTCAATCATTGGAAAATGCGTTCACTTGAATTAATAACCAAATGGGAGGGAAAGCAAAACCGAGTTGTCTTCGTAACACTCGATCTTTGAGGAGTGGCAGCACACACTACACACGGGCTGTGAGCTATTCCTCACTCGATCAAGTTGTTATGATCGATTTGACAAGTAGATTGAGGACAAACTAGCAGGTGCTAGTACCTATTAGTCTTAGGGCGAATCTACACTGATGCAATCATTTGAATCCAGGACTACTTCTGAAAAAGAGAAAACTTGTATGTAAATTGTCTTTATGGCGAAAATTTACATGTACATAATCTAGATACTTGACACATATACAAAATAAATATAAAGAAAATTTTCCCCCAATAAATGAGTGGTTGTTCATTTTTGATACCTCACTATACACCCAAACTAAGAAATGCACATCATTTAAAATAACTAATTTAGCTGGTGACATTACAAGTTCCTAATTTGCTGTTGATACAATGAATTGTGCAAGAAACCGTACATAAAGTGGAGTAAACTTCGGAGCATAACTACGTAATTAATAGCGGCCGTCCAGCGCGCCGCCGCCGCGCCGCCGCTCACGTAGCCACTTGTACTCTTGTTTTTATTTATTATCGTTCGCGCAACGCTGAATGCTTACCACTACATACTTATCGAATAAGGTTGGGAGGTCTTAATTGTTTCCCATTTACTAATTACATGACAAGTTCACACGCGGTCGAGCTAGCCTTAAACAAGCTTTATTTTAACCTATCAACAGTGAACTTAAAAACAAATTACAGCAACGACAATTATTTCAACGACATCAAGCTAAATGGTGGGGAGGTAGTTATCCGCCAGTCCTAATATAGAAACTGGGTTGATGATATGGATAATAAATAACGTTTAAATTTTACATTACGAAAATTTTAAAGGTAGGTACGATGTTCATATTAGTTAGTACAATACTTAATTAAGTTCGAAGTTATAAGGTATCAAACGCCTTTCATGGAAATAGTGTTTTGTAATTATATTTTCCCTACCTTTTTCATGATCAAAAACTTAATATCTAATACCACGTGTTTTTAACAAGTAGACTGGCCTTGCTTTTGCAGATAATAATCTCTCGTTAATAGAGCGCAGAATTGCGATCTGACTGCATGTGCCGGCTCACAGCCGCTCTGGCAGACTGGCAGACCGTGTCTCATTATCGTACATTGCGAAAAGGTACAGAAATAGAGCCGGAGCTCCTAATTAGTAGCCGAGCAGGCCACAGGCTATAGGCACTCATTGTGTAGTATGTACTGCACATCAGTACCTACATCTGCTGCTATTGTCAGTGATGAGTGACCAATGAATATTCGAACCCAGGCTAACAAAACTACCTACACCGTACTGACTATTTGAACCGCAACATCTTTTCGACGTTAACATAACATTAAGTGAATTTTGTATGATGTTTCTGATCGTTAAAAAAGTTCGCTAGTGAAACTTTCTCCCGAAGCGCCGAAGTATGTCTTTCATTTTTAAGTGCACAAGTTTAAAACTTGGCATGGTCGTGACTTGTTTATGAACGAGGCAGCCGGTCGGAGCTAATTTAGGAGTTTACACGAGCTCAATATAATACGCAGCATAACGCTGTTTGGTGAGCAGATATTTGCGCCACATGTTACCGAGACCGCAAGACGTATGGCGCTCGGCGCTCGGCGGGCTGGCGGCAAACACTCGATGTGTGTGCCTTCGCTCCCACCTCCTGCATTACACCAATTTGCTTGATAATACACAGACAAATATTTATCCTCTCGAGCCGTCTTTCGATATTAAAAATATGTAATGTATCAGCGAAGGGGAGGTGGTGACACTGCAATCGTTTGCTTCGTTATTGCCTATATTGTATCCGTGACTTGGAAGTCGAGAGCTAATAAGGTTATATGGATAACTATCACGCTATTTACTTTTTCATTTTATAACTATAGACTAAAAGTCAACTTTTTTTTAAATACAATTCAGGCAAATTTTCATAAAATCCTTGGATCTACTTACTCTAAGTCTATCAATTTGTACTTTAATAGTTTGTAAACTGCATGTCCTTCTTTGTGCTTTTCTAGGTCGTTGCCCATCACATATAATATTGGCAAGAAATACAGCTCAGTGAGATGTACAATAAGCGTCTTTAATAATGATACAACACGTACAATTTATCTCATACGTATATGAGTACCTAATAATAACGGTAAGAATAAAACAAATTGCAAGATGTCGAGGGGTTTGAGTGGCGACCGAGTACCGCCGCGCTCTTAATGTAATTTTTGTTGGAGTCGAGTTGACTTGTCGCAGTCGGCGTAACGTTTGCGTTATGAAAATTCTGTTTTAACGAACTCGCCGGAGTGAATTAGGTTGAGAGTGCGAATGGTGTTAATGTTTAATAGTTCACATTTTACATACGTTTATATTTTGTAAGTTGATATGCGGTAGAAATGTGATTTGAGTACATTGTCATATTCAGCATCGACCTCTTTATATTATTTCTTGAATAGGTGACTAAGACAGTTGTGAATAAACTTATTAATTTAAAAGTTTTTTATAATATTTTCTAAGATTTATAATGAAGCCGGCTAATCAATATCCCGTGAAAGCTCCATAACATAATTTTGTTTGCAGCTGAGCAATCTAGCATATTATTATGTCCATTCACTTAAGTAACTTCTAGCTCTTTTGAAATAAATCATTATGCGAATTTAGTATTTATCATTATGCGAATTTAGTATTAGTAATAACGCGAATTCTCTATGCATACGAAGATAATAAATTAGATTGGGAACATTATCATTTCGAAACAAACGTAAATCTGTCTCTAGTGAATTCCTAACACGGGAATATACAGGAAAAACACATTTAGTAATTCAGCCGGCTGCGTAATAAGGGAAAGTTATAAAGCCCTCGCGATTACAATCAAATTTTATCCAGACGAGAGGCTCACCACGCCGGCCGGGGCAGACCGGGGCAGGACGGGGCAGACCGGGGCTGGCCGGGAACAAGTCATAACTCTTAGCGTTTGCGGCTATTGCTAATTAAAAAATCTTTAAGATGAGATCATAAAACTTTTTGATAAATTTTTTAATCTTCTATCCCGCGATTCATGAACAGAATATACTTACCACATAGATTCTTCATATTTATTTATACCTACTATTGGAATATTAGTATCTGGTACCTACTACCACCTAGTACTAGTAGTAATACGATAAAGCAAACAGATGTGTATAGTAGGAGGGTTATTAATGAGAAACGCTGTTGTTGCCTAGGTACTTAGCTGTCGGCCGAACAAAAGGAGTGTATTTTTAAGTTGACGATAGCGATCAAACGTTAAACAACGCAGGCACGGGGGAGCAGTCGGGGGAGGGGGGAGTGACCGATAGAAGTCATTTTCATTAGCGTTTGCGGACTTACAATTCGAGCGATATACGAACACTTATATGGTAGCACATAATTATGTAATAAAGTCTGCAACATTTCATTGAAGTTATTTTGTTTAGTGTTAAAGAAAACGAGATATTTACTAAAACATACATACATATGTCTATTATATGACCATAATTACAAGGTTTTGTGACATAATATCGAATAAGTGTCATTATTTTAAAATAATACGACTTATATTTTTTTTATTAGCAGATGTTACCTTTTAGTTTTGTTTTGGTAATATACGTTGTTGTTATTGAATGTTATCAATTCGCAAGCAACAAAGTATAGACAACTTCCGGACAACTTGGAGGTATTAAGTTCAAATAAAATAAACAAGGGCAATTCCCACTGACATAAATTCATTTAGCAAAATAAATATGTATTGAAGGCGAAAGTTTGAGAGACAAGTCTTCATTTACAAGGCGTTCGGTAGATTTGCGAATTCATGCTTAAAATTACGCCAACTTCTGCGAACTTCAACAAACTTCCGTTAACTTTTATTTAGAGTTCCCCCATTGTAAAATAATGTGATATTGACTTAACTTGTTCCTCTCGATCTTAAGATCAACTCGACTACGTTTTAATTTTAAGTAAAGTAAGAGTTGATTATCATATCAAAGACTGTTCTACTTAAGTTTTATTTTGGGCGCAGCGAGGCAGGGCGCGCACGTGCAGCCGATGACGTCACTAAAACGTTACGTCATTATCTGTCAGTATTTCGTATACCTGCTACGGATCAAGTGATCAAATGAATAGACCACGCGGGCTAGTGGTCACCGCCGCCCACGGACGACCGCCACACAATATCGCCTACGCACTGACAGTGCATGAGAAATGATGAACCTTAGTTCCTACACTCCCTAAATATACTGCAAATTTTAATGCCTAAAGCCCGTTTATTGTTTGATGACCTACTTATAGTTATGAACTCCCGCTTATAATAATAAAATCATTGAACGTAACGTTTGAACAAATTTATAAACATGAGACATTCTTTTAACCGTTAAATTTAATTCTGAAATTGTCACAAAGAAATAAATTACACAACGAAAACTTTATAGAACTTAACATCTCAGTTAAAATGTTGCACTCGATATTTTCTGCAGTTTCTCAGAATTCATAAAACATTTTACAACGCCTGCATAATTCCGCTTTTGATGATATAAGCAACAGGCAGCAACCCAGCGTACATTGTGCGCTACGACGGTCTACGGCGCGCGGCGCGGCGCTACGGCGTAGCACGCCTACATTGTAGCGCTGCCATAAAGAGTAAGAAGCGATACTAAAAAATATTATTTTGTATCTTCCTTTTATTTTATGCCTTCAGACTGGTTAAAGGATCTCCGGTGGGTTTTAATGTGAATGGAAACTAAGAAAAAGTGGATCGTTACATATAAAAAGTAACGTCTAGGTAAGGTATTCAATACCCACTAGTATTACTATATAGACAGGTATTATTTGTTTATGATAGTTACGAGAACATGACCCTAGGCTTACCCGCGGGCGGTAATTCGTCGAGCGGTTGGTATCCTGTCAATTATTTACGCGTCTCTTTCCCGTGTACATTTATTTGCGTTTAAGAAAGCAATTTAAGCAACCGTTCGTCCGGGACGTGTCTCCGTGTTCCGCGCGGCTTACGACTCGGTTACAAACAAGTAATGCGCACGTATCGCCGTTGTCGACGATACGACTGCCACATTCCCGATATATGACACTACGTGGAAATTATTATAAGGGTTTTTATGTTTTGTACGATGTGTAACGAATCAAAAGTTGTCTTTTGCACTTATTTATCTTCAATCTTCGAACGAGAGCGAAACTGTTAGACATAGAACTGCATTCATAGTCAAAAGTTTATCTAGACAATAAGTTTTAGCAAACAAAGTTAAACAATAAAATAAATTGTAAAACAACGTCTGTGGAGCCAGCTACTAAAACATGGAAATAAAATTTTTTGCTAGTTTGACATATTTTGTGGAGCTTCGTTCTGTCGAATTTTACCGTAGCCACTTCATAGCTAGTATTATCTGATGGAGATTATAAATTTTTTATTCCATGGTAAATAGTGTCGACGATATGTGATATTAACTTTAACGACTTTGTGTTATTTCTGACAGCTAAAACTTATGCAGCAATAAAAAAAATATTGCTTTAAAAATAAATGTCAGTAGCAGGAGCTTTTTATGAATATTGTAACTACTAACTTAGTGAAGTAGTTTACTTCAGGCGCTATTTTTTAGTTCAATATAGATAAATATACATTCACAAGACGCCTTTAACCCATGTTTCAAATACCCTAATAATATCTCAATCGTTCAATATCGGACCTCCACTTTTATGAACTATAAAGGCGAGTATATCGTGTTCAATTTGTTTTGCTGCTGCAGCATTTTGAACTATTTATCGTCAGCTCTCTCGCCGGAGCCGGTCAGATGCACTCCGGTAGTTCATGCCGGTGACAAATGACCGTCGTCCGTGCTTCGACAACACTTTATTGAACAAAATCACTGGCAGTACGTTGACGGGACTCAATTTTCAATTCATGTATGTCTCGACATGCAACAGTGTTTAAATGTTTACACAAGTTTTTAAAAATATAAAATTGACTCTGTATATATCTGTTCGTCAATAATTAGTGTCTGTACAGACTATGAGCAAGTTCTCGTGAAAAGCGCTGAACGCACGGGCAGCACGTGCTAAAATCTTTTAATGCGCCGAGTTAAACAGATAATGTGCGTATGAAGAAATGTAAACGGAACTGGAACATGATTTAAACGCGCGGTTGTATGAGTGGAGTCGGGCGTCGTGTGCACGTTGAAGAAATATCGTGAGCAAAGGCTCTGAGGAGGTTTGCTGAACGTGCCCATATCGATTAGTTGCGGTTAGTGACGTCTGGCGAGCCGCCAGCAGCCAGCAGCGTCTCTGCTAGTTAGCCGCTCCACTAATATGGATTCTTGAATGTCACTATATTTAGAAAAATATTTTTTTTGCCATAAATTCATAATTGTATTACACAAAGTATCTTAAACAAAATTTTCTTCGGGTCTACTAACTTCGGTGTCAGGCTAAATAAACTGGTGGTCTCCACAATTTATATTTAAAAAGTTCTTGATGTTTTGTGAGGCTGTTTAGCCGGCCGCTGCAGGGCGAATTCCTGAAAATATAATCTCTCAAAGAAAAATAATTGGTAGTAATTTCACCCTTGTAAAGGCCGATTGAGTAAAATATAATGTTTTTGAGCTCTGAACAATATTTATTTTGATTTTAAGTAGTACTTAGATAATATTATAATCGTGGAATCAAACACTTCAGTCGTTAATATTTAACTTTCTCGGCCCCGTATTACAGTTCACGAACCCACAGTACAGTTAGCTAAAGTTTATATTTTTATAAATTATATTTCTCGCCTTTGATGTTAAACGTTTTATCGAATTTAATTATTTTTACCAACCTTATGGTAATCAATTCCATATAAGATTACCAAAAAACGTAAAAGCATACCTGTTCTCTAATTATACCACGAAGTGAAAAATAAATATAACTTATAAGGACATTAGGCGATATTACGAACTACTACATGAAGGCGATTAGAAATGCTAATAGAAAACAACACCAGTGACTTGTCAATCAATATTGTTTCAACCGCAGTGCGGCTTATAAAACTCCGCCAGATACTGACGTTTTAAACAACACAGTTTAAACCTCCTTTGGGATTGGTTTAAGAAGCTCTTCGTCTGTTCCCTGTTTACTATTTACCTATAAAAGATGGGCGTTTATTATCGCCTGTCACGTAACATACTCTGTCTAGAATAGGACATTTTGGCATTAATCATCAGGTGAATATACACATCAACCCCCAAATCCTCTCAAGGGATCGTGCAATTGAGTTAAAATATATCCTATGTCTTTCCTCTAGATTAGAGCTACCCGTTTGCTAATTTCCAACTAAATCGAACCAGTAAAAAGGAGCGGGAAGGTTTACAATAGGTAGACATATAGCGGAGATACATTTGCGTGTGTTATATGAGTAGTAGTAGGAATAATTGAACTAACATTTTTATACCTTTGATGTTACTGATGTACTCGTACTATAGATAAATTTTTCCTTTGCTAAATATATAACAAGTTACAATAAATATTGTAATAATTTCACCCGGTCTTTATTCCTTAAGTACTCGGGAATCGATGAAAAATATTCCCTCCGTTAACAAGCCCAAGAATAATGAACGAAATAAGATATTAATGTGGTATTAAATAAATAACAAAATAACACAAAACAATAACATTTATAACAGATCGCGAAATAAGTTGGTGCTCATTCTATAGAGAATAGCTAATAGTGACATCAAGTTGCCGTTTACATTACTTATGGACGATAACACATATCGTTAAAATGAACGAGCGGCTATTACGGGCCGCACGCCGCTGCGATTAACGACCTTATACCGTACGCGTACGGTTCGATTTTTACCAAAGTCTAAACACAAACATTGAACACAGATCATAGAAAGCAATGGAGATATTGATCGTGGAAAAATATACAGAACAGAAAGGAAAATTAGTTTTCCATATTTACTATTAATAGGATTTTGTCTCCTGTTAACAAGCATCATGTTAAAGTATATATACCTTTATAGCCAACTTAAAAAAGAGGTTAATATTTGGGTGGTAATACATGTGGGTATCTGTGTTTTAGTAAAGGAACTACGAATACTACGAAATAATTACTCAGGATACTAACTTATATTTTTTTTTTTTGATAAATTCTTAATCTTTTACAGTCAGCAAGTTATATTTCTTTACTTTGAAACATTCCACGCCCTCAAAGTTGTATTTAATGTTCTGTTTCAATGTTTACAAAATAACCAAAATGTTTTCCTTGTCTTGTTTTCATCTTTCTTATTTTAAATCTAAAATCGTATAGAGCCAAATGGAATCAATACATTATTGTCAAAGTCTTTCCATTATACAAATCGGATTTAGTAATCGGCTTACAGACCGCAGCTTAAACTTTAGCAGAGATTACTTTTAATAAAAATATTTGTATAGTAAAATGAAAATTACCCGTTAACCAGCTTAATACTCGTATGAGTGGTTCACGGCGGCCGCGAGTGCAGCTCTAGCTCGAAATATCGATGAGATTATCGTTAAAACAACACGCGGCGTATACGAAAAAATTCGTCCAAAAAATAAGCGAGAGACGTGACGCGTGCACAAAACAGAGGAGACACACACGCTAGTGTTGTGCCAGACGGACACGATCCGGACGACTTAATTCCCGGCGACAGTACATCACTCGAGTCACGTTACGACACGCCGACTTCATTTCTCACACGAAAGCAATATACGGAGGAAAGTAATTTTTTGCACGAATAGGAAACAAATAACATGAACATTTTTTTAACCACGCCATCAGTTTCTCGTCTTGGAAGTGAATGTTCACTTTTGGTATGTCTCGGTGACAAACTGTTCAAAGTTTTCCTGGTTAAAATAAAGACATCCTGTTTATTATGAATTCTTCTGACAAAATGTTCACGCTAAACGATACTATCAAATTTTCACCTTTTATAAAATTACGTAAGTCTATCGTTCACTGGTTCTAGCTCTATTTCATGCAACGACGCTGAAGAAGTTTAACTTAAAAATTACAGAAAAACATTATATACGGTCTAAAGATTTACTATGACAGTAACCACATGTCGAACGATACCTGTTACCCCTCACCCATAAGGTTCTATGAAAAAGTATCTAATAACAGTGGAATTTTCCCAAGAAGTTGTCGAAAGTAACGATACTCTTGTTTGTAGTACTAGTTAGAAACATGATCCATGCGACTTCATTACGTAAGAGGAAACATCTTATCGGTCAGGATGTTTTATCTTTACGATGCCGGGTTTGTTAAAAAAATTGAGAAAATACTGTATCAACTATATCCATTATTAAATTCTTTCTGTTGTTTTCATCTCATGCCCATTATTAATGTAGTAGATAAACGAAGCAGAAGTCAACTTCTAGTCGCATTCGTTAATATCATAGTAGACAGTTACTCAGTCATTTCTTAAACTGTAATGAACCGTAAATATAATCGTGTCTAGAAACCTGTGGTGTAAATTATAAATTTTGTACATCGAAATGCCAGTATCACGTGTAGCACTCGTAGAACGGCATTGTCTCCAACTTTACGCGACATTATACTTATACTAACTTATAAGATTCTTAGTCTTTCACGTGAACAATACATTCTCGACTTTCTGTTAATTCAAAACAAAGTTTAATTTCAAGTGTACTGAAGCGTGTTTGGGCGTCAAGAGTCAGGCGCATCTGTCCTCTTCAAATATAACTTCGCAACTTGTTCTTAAGCATTCTTCATGTCTCACGAACTTTTGAGACAGCTGCATGAAGGATTGAACCATTGGATTGAACACTTCCAAATGTTTGGACATTGTTTATGTTTTAGGTCACTATAGCGTAGCGATATGCTGTTTATAACGTTCTATGACTCTTTGTGTAAGCAAGTAGCTACTCAGTACTAATTTACATACTATGTATAATATAACAATAGGATTGTACTGAAAATCAAATACATTTATGATGTGTTCCACTAACAAAGTCATAAGGGAGTACCGTTAGTAAGTACATAAAATAATCATCAATGTGTTACTCTTGAAACCTGATTTATTAAAATAGGTAATAATATGTGTCTCTATAGATAGAGGCATACGCGTAAAAAATGTGAAATCGACCATAACGTATGCTCTTAGTAAACATCAAGATCCCTTTTGATCAGTGGCAGGCTCCATCCCTAAAACCCTACTATGGATATAAAAATACATATTAAATAAGATGTTCTCTGAACGGATAAAATATATTAAATTAGCCTCGTATGCGATCCTCACAAAGAAGCTCCCGCCCTTATTATGTAATCTTTTAGCTTTAATATAAGAAACAAGGTCGTCAAGCGAGCGAATCAAAAATAGGACTCGGATAATAGGATTCAGTGAAGTGTTCTCGGAGGGCCATTGTAGTTTTCTCATTTGTTTATTTGTAACAGCCAGTAACCTTTCAGAATTAGAATAGGGGGCGCGCTACCGATAGCGACGTTTAATGAAATAGTTTTAGGAATTTGGAGAGCAGGTAAATTAGACGGCTGTTTTGTCTGAGCCCGGCCATATTCCGTGAAACAGAACTTACCTAACTGCGGCAATTTTCATCGTCTAATGGATTATGAAGAGCTTTATCTTTGTTTGCTTTATAAAAGGCGCTATTTAAATCGACCGAAGAGTTCAATTGACGAATAAAGTAATTTGTCTTTCTAAGCTTAACCGTAGACGGACTATTTGCAGCAGTCGGCGCCGATATCCACCACACACGAGCAGCTTGAAGCAGTCTGTTTCATACAATCTCGTACACCCATTGCTGCCGGTAACGGCTGCCAGTAACTGCTTTGCTAATTTTGTCTTTAATCAGGCTAAGGCAGACAGAATAAAAAAACACGTGTATAAAAATATCAAAACACGATTTTTAAAACTTAGAGCGTCATTTATTATGACAGATTGAAACAATTTACTCATTTTATTAAAATTTATTTTAGGTTTTCTTAATAGATGTCAATGTACTCAAAGCAGTATTCAACATTTGACAAAATAGTATTATTAACATAATTTCGCTAGTAAGAATCTCCCATGTTACCATCTAGAAGCTAAGTAGAAACACTAATGCTTCCTTATCTCATTTTCTTCAACGTAATTTATGCGTCTGTCTCTTTTTACTGTCACTTTTTCGTTTCATCGACTTTCAAAGCACAAGGATGCTAAAGAAGTTTTCACTTCAAAAAATCTAAAATTATTTCAAGCAATAAAAATTATCGTTAAGATAGTTATCAAAATCAGAATGAAAGTTTAGTAAGTGCCGAAGTCTCGGGACATATCTGAAGGGGCCCGATCACAAGTGTCGAAGACGCCGAAGTATCGGTCGGAGCGTCGCGGCGCTGACAAGCGTCTTCAGCGCAAACTTGGAGCTTTCCGAGCGCTATTATCGCAAACTTCCTTCCGCGGCACACTAATCAAAACTTGCCGACTTGTCCTCATTAACTCAAAAGAGATGGATGAACTGGACCGCTGTTAGTATATACGAGTACCAGACTACCGGCAACTTACTTCTTTACTGAACTGTTTCATTTATTTTTAATTGGTGTGAAAATACCTATGTTGTTAAATTATTATTGTTTAAGGATTAAGGATCGATTAAGGATTGCAACTCGGGTCGATCGACGTTAACAACAACAGTAAACTTGTCCAGTTTTAATAGGCGTAACGGAAAATTCCTGTTTCAGGTTCAATAACAAAGATTCTCGTTAGAAAGTGGCACAATATAATAGTTTAGCATTTTATCTTCAATGATAGTTCTATTATAGTTTAAAGTACTTATTAAAAATATTTCGTAGTCATATAAATTTCAAAACAGGATGTATACCTATGCAACTGTGACATTTTACCTACAGTGATGTTCTAGGTCGCCTGATGTCGTCGAATGGTATCACTTTGCGCCGGCTAATCCATTAGCCAGAGCTTCGTATCTGGCAATATTCTAGATGTAATCACGAAATGAATGTTAGAGCCCCGGCGGAGGACAGGGTTCGGGTGAAAATGTAGTTCTTCTGTTTTGTGGTGAATAATTTGATAATGAATGATGGTGTGTGGTGTAGAAATAAACTCGTATGAATAATAATTGATTGGTTTATTTATTTAATCTTCATTTTGACGAAAATGCAATTTATAGTTCGCCTATAAGCTCTGTAATAGTATACTTTATGTAGTTCAGGAGTTGATTCTGAACCGTAGTGAAATTATAAACTTGGTTCTATAGCAACAGTCTCATCTAATGGTCACAAGCAATGGATCACGCTCAAAGATGCTTAGTACCTACCCTTGATAAACTTTAGGGTTGGAGTATTATTAAAATGAAACCTGTGCTGGTAAGATATCACAGAAGTACAGGCTTTCAAATACAAGCAAATCTTAGGACGTAAATTTGTATTACTACTACGCTATTTGACTCAACCGAAAGCTAATAGCTGACAAGCCAATATACACCTTACATTCTAGGGAGCACGATTGCATATGTAAAATACGAACTTCATTAGCTATAATTACGTCTCAGTTTGTTTACATACACTGCGGCTTATTACATACATACATATACATTAAATACGAATTACGACAACAGTAATGTGCAGTAGTTTATAGTGCTGCTTACGACTTACTCACTCACTTCCAAATTGTATAATTTCTACTTACATGCACGTTTTGGTTAATGAAAACATGGTGAGAAGGAATGCTCACATGACGTTCTGAAGGAACGTTCACTTTTTATAATTGGGAACGAAGGTCAGATGTTTTTTTTTTATTTTGGTTACTCGATTTTATATATTAAGGCATCACACAAGCTCATGAAACACAGCAAATAACTAGCAAATAAGCCTCAATGTAATATTAATAAAACTCTAAATAAGGATTCTACGTAGCTACCAGCATGCTTCTGAAATGATCTGTATAGCCTGCTTCTAATTTCAGTGTTGTAGGTGTACTTCGCTGTGGTAATATCTTGCTGATCTCTTAGGATTACGAATATCCGATACCAACATCATCTTGTTTGTTAGTTAAATCAATAAACACAGGCAACTCTTCCGGTAAATCTTCAGATTACCTGCATCCTTCGTTGGACTGCTGCAGCTAAACGAACTAAAGCCTTCGTTATAAAAGAATTAGATCGTTGTCTTTTGTCGATCGTCGCTTTGTCCTCGGCCCCTACAGCTTCCCTTTGTTGCTCAGAATGCGATAGTTGCGTAGACCTATTGTTATGTTAATTTAATTGCCTTGAGTAAATTGAATATTGTATTAAAAGTAAACAATACCGTTAACTGTCCTAGTTGCCGCAGATATAATATCTCCGCAGTCACTTGTAACGGCAATAATACAAAAACATTTGCACATGGATTTTAAGAAACCTCAGAGATCTGCATATTATAGAAAGGCTCATCAAACGACGTATACGACCTTACGACTTGTGAAAGAGTGAGTCATCCGTACAACGTAAGTTGCAAGCGGCGCGCGGGGGGCAGCTCGCCGGACCTTGTGAAATGTAGCTCCTGTGAACAACGCGCTCATTGCTCCGCCGGTAATTGGGACTCGCTAGTACGAAGTATTCGTTTTCTTTTCGACTGTCATCAGTATCTTTTATGGTACCGTCATATTTTTACAGCAGTTACAAGGCCTCGATTTTTGTATGGAAACCATTACACAATTCTCTTGTTTAGCTACGAGAAATATAATCTCAAAGTTTACGACATTTGTATTTTATACTCTGCATTTTTCTATGTTGTCCCGTTTTATGCTTGTACAAGTAAATAAGGATTTCCGGTTCAATAGGTAAGTAACAAACAAAGATATTGTTTACATGTCTCGTTATAGAGTAACCATGTTAACTTTTATTGTAGAAAAGATCCGTATAGAATGATGTCACAAAATTTTATATTAAAAATACCTATATCAGCTTTAAACCTAGTCTCTTCAGTTGTTGCGTGATCCCGCCACAAGGAAACACAAAGATGACTATTATGTCTTCATACCAACGATGAAGACTGGTTCACCTTAGCCAGACTGTCCACGACACATACAAAGCGAGGAACTAACTCAAAGTCATGAAAGTCCTTACAAGCGAATCGTCCACGGACCGGAAAAAAGTAATTTCCTGGAAAAATCTACTTCCTAGAGTGCCGACTTAGCACTCGAGTCGAAGCGAGCTGATTAAAAGTATTTCTCATACGCTTGAGCGAAAGCAGTGATGACAACGGTGAATAAAATCGTATATTCAAGAGCAACGGCGCACCTGCCTCGCCCGCGCCACGCGGCGCCATAAACACGAAACGTCCATTCAGCTGATGGCCAATAAACTTTTCGCAATTTCCGGAGATCATCTACAGAATTTTCTATGACAAAAATATTTCGGTGTTATTTTTCGAGTTGTAGTTTCGTTCCGGTAGAACCTGCGATCGTGTGACCTTAGATAGGTAGTTATACAACGGTATAAAATTTTACGCTTATTGGAGCGGAGGCTGAGTGGCGCGTGTAGCTGTCGATCGCGATCTAAACTGTAGGTTGGCTATATTGCCGCACCGTATTATACATACCCTACTCCTAGGACGAGCATCTGCCGGCGTTATTGAAATAAATGGGAGCACTATTACATTTTGCCTAGCAAACATATCAGTTACTTCAGAAAAGACATCTGAAACTTTATTTTACATCTGTAAATGGAGCACAAACTAGATTGGACATACCGCGCGTAAAATTTTGGTTCGGTTAGTAATAAAAGTGCACATAGTCGATGAACTGGCGGGTTAGCGGGACATCGGAACTCGTGGACTCGGTCTAATTACAAAATTCAGGGCGGTCCGAGTTGATTACGGCCGCAGTTTCGGCATTCCGCCGCCGCACGCGCTGGCGTCGCGCCAGCTGACCTGCGCCCGCCCGAAGCCGTCACTTCTCTTTTAACTAACGCTTTAAGGGTCTAATTACATGCAGCGTAATGAAGTATGTAAAGTGCTGACGACAAGTGCAGCTAATAGTATCGGACAAGGAATTAAAATGTATCTACCTATACACAGAGGCACCTTTATAGAGTGGAAGAAGGAGAGATTTTAGTAAATAACTTTGATGTCTAATAATATTATGTAGGCTAGTTAGATAAGAACTTTCAGTAATAATTTGTGTTGTAAAGTGTAATTGAAATATTAACAAAAGTCTTTTAACCTCAATGGCATTCTACTGAAAATAATAAGTAGCTATACGTAAGATTAAAGACAATAATGTGATATTTCTTTGTCATATTGTTCATAACCGAGGCAACCATCTCATTAGAGATCACTCAGTAATAATTAATCGAGAGGTCGAGATAAAATATTACTTTTCTGTGTGGTTATAATACACGTCCAGTGATACATAATATGATTATACTGTACATGTGTACGTAGAACCAAACATTTAATAAAATGTCGATCATTTAATTTTCATGAATAGCTTACATTTGGTAAAATTGCAAAGAGCTCGTTGAATCACAACCGCTTCACAATGCTGTCAACAAGTTAAATACTGGGATGGTTAAAATCAGTTAAAAGGTTAAACCATAATTCTTGACAACAATTATTTCGGAGCATTTCAAAAAGATACATGAAACTTGATTGAAAATAGCAATTGGTTGTTTATTTTTGTTCAATGTAACGAATGCTTTTCATTTTTATTTTTTGTTTATATTCATTTAAATAATCGGACCGAAGTATCCGATAATATAATTATTATAAAGAATTGAGGGCATAGATAACTGAGATACATTAATTTTCGGTACTCCTTGATTAACGTCACCATGGGGAAAATACTCGTAGTCACAAACTAGCGATAAATTTTTGACTAAATCGTTTAATTATAAAGGGTTTATTCATTTTATAAAATTTCAAATTGTACGATCAGATCGCGGTGTGTCTGTACTTCGTTTAAGTCGTAAGTCATAAGATGGAACTAAATGGGAAGTTAGAAAAAGGGAGCATTATTTTCTCAGCTCTGCAAAGCCGTAATAGGTTCTCGCTGAGCGCTGAAACGGACGTCAGTTTTCTATATTTGAAATTTGTTCCCGTCTCGATACAAAGGAAGGAACTAATAAAGTTAATTAAACCATCGTATAGAGGAGAAAGAACGCCCACTTTATGCCGCACGTTGGGTGTTTGACGCGCTCCGAGTACGAAGCGACACTCTCACACCGCTGGATAATTTAATGTTCGAGGCGACAACGACTTGTCATTATATGAACAGATTTCGTTTATATGAACGTTTCAAATCAAATATTCATTGCACAGGTTTTATGGTATTATTAAGATATAATTAAAATCATTGAATAGATAGATGAAAATAATCATAAGTTTCACAGTATTTCATTAAATGTCTTTTTACAAACTCTAAACATATCTAGGTACTGAGATGTATGGTTGGAGGAACCGCATAATCAAATACCTATATCTGTTATTGCTGGTACAATCATTTTAATTTTACATTACATAAATCGATAGACAATAACGAGTCTTTAAAGGCTAATTAACGGCAATAAATTCGCAAATAAGTATTACCACTGTAAATAAAAATCATAACCAAATATAACTTGATATATTATTATACTTATATCTATTTCCCAAGTTAATTCTCCAAACAAGCTCATACCCTCTTAATGAACTGGAATATTTCCAATATCGTTGACAATGCCGTCAAAAGGCTACTTAATTTCCAAATTGTATGTCGGTTAACTGAAGAGAGGCGAGAGACCAGAACGCTCCAGCTAATTACATAGTCATGACTATAGAAATTGGCAAAATCTTTTAATGATTTAACAAGTTCTACGTTGTGTAAGAAAACGAAGAAACGTATGTATTCAAGATAATTAATTAGTTAGTAACTTTAGGCCAGACTTTCTTCGTAGTCGATCGTCGACATCCCCCACAGGTCACAAGTTTGAATCCTGTTCTTACAACAAGTATCATATAACGATTTTTTTAACTTATTATTAATACTGTCAGTAATAATTCAATATCTCAGTATAGCCTGCAAACGGTATATACTCGTAAGATATTTTTGCCACGACACATAACATTTAGAGGATAAAGACATTTACGATATCACTCCTAAAGCTTAAATACACCACCGCTATAGAGTCGCTCACAAAATGGCCGTCTTCCATTAGGGTCCTAAACTGATCGTTCAGGGCTGGCCAACACTTGAGGCCGCGGGCCGTAAATCGTTTTACGCGATCGTAACTGCCGCTTAGTTTTACAACCTTTTCATTATCGTGCGCCATTCGACCATCTCTCCACACTCGCACTGGCAGCGGCACTGGCTCACTGCTGCGGTTTAGTTACTGACTCATTTATAACATCATTATTTTGGACTTAGGTAAAGATGTCGCGAAATTTTATTTATCAATCGGGCTTGACTACTAGAATATACTTACACAATAACCGACCATCTGTCCTTAGGGATAACAACACATCTTTTGACTTACTTCGTGTAGAACGACTAACGATTACTAACAATTTTTCAAAATGAAAATCCAATGTTTCTTCGCAGCCAATCTTTCAATACTGCCGGTTACAATTCAAAACGTCTAGCAAATAAAGCTAAGCGCTTCACCAAACACATTCAAGTCAATACTAGTGGTAGTTCAGCGTTTAAAGAGAATTTGAAGAGCGCTGCAGAGCGCTGCCGACGTGCTACAATGAAGTTAATTTCACAAACTAAACACTTCGCCCCGTTCGTGTAGAGCTGTACAGCGTTCTATTCGCCACCGCCTCTGCACTTACACTGTCGGTGCTAGATTTTGAAGTAATGTAGTTATTCCATCAGTACGTACCTATGTGTGTAGGTACTCATCTACCATCCATAAACGTAGAAAATTCTACTTTCGACACCTTATCAAGAAGACGCGTACATGATTTTGATTTGATATAGGTAGTTAAAATTTACTTGCCTATGAAGAACAGAGTGCTAAAATACAGTTGATGTTGACATTGCTTGCTGGCAACCAGGAATATCGAAGAATTGTATAGTCTGTAGTTTCTATAATGTATTACGGTTGGATTACGATCTGAGAACTGGTTCTCTAATACGCGGAATTTGACCAGTATGTATATGATGTAGTCTTAACACAATATTATTCCTCTGTGACATACAAGCCTTTATCATAATAGTCCCTAAAGACGTCGTGTTTAACAAAAACAACGACTCTGTTTAAGCAAAAACAAAATTCTTTTAACATTCCGTTTCGCATTAACCTTGAGGCTTTAAAGTTGAGTGTGCAGAGCGGAGCTTAAAGCGAAGCATTTTCAAATACAACCAAAGCTATCAAACCGTTAAGGACTACTTTCTAAAAGCTCGTTTGACTACACAGTTTTTTGTAAAAGATTCCATGTGGCCACAAACCTATAATTGTTTGAGATAAACACTAGTGAGTTAGACAAAACTCTAGTTTCGGTTGGTTATACAACAGTATGACGTAACTGTTCATAGAATTGTAAAACACATGAAAGGCATAAAAAGAGTCACAACCTACTAATGGGGTAATATCTACGTAATAAGATAATAATTAAACATATTGAGCTCTCATCGATCAAAGACAAAATCTCATGCGAAGTGAACAACCGCATGAAGCAGCTACAAGTGACAGTAAAAATGGTCCTAATGAAGTAAGTCGCAACAGTCGGAAGCGCCCCTTAGAGCGACGGTAGTGACGACAGTCGCAGTCGCCCCGCTCGTTTGAGGAGCACCTCAAAGCCCCTCGATTACCGCTCTCTTTGTGCAAATTAAAACCGCCTCTGATATTTATTTTTAAAGTCTCCCGAAGCGCACTATTTTGAAATATTCTTTTGTACCTTTTCGTCACTCCAGCCACATAATTAGTACGAAGAGTATTCTTTGAGTCGGCCAGCGTTACATTTTGTACCGTCGAGACATTTTGATCAGCGGCGATGTTTTAGTCACTAGTTTTGTTCCTCTTTCAACTTTCTTTTTTAAATTGTTACTTAGTAGGTATATGACTGTTAAATGTACTTGCATATAAGAAACTATGTAGCCAAATGAGCAAGTAAGTAAGGAAATATTAGAAGCTGTCGGTAGTGAAGAGCGACCGGTGAAGTGGCGCATTAGGCTCGTCGTGGGCTCTCGTAACAAGCGCGCTCCGTGCTGGCGGCGGCGGCGGTAAGACCCGCTGTAGGGCCCTCCGCGGCTCCGGATGACCAACTTCACTGCCAGACGAACTATTCATGCTTCAATTGCATCTGACATATATAGATTATTGCGGGAAAATAATCGGGACCTTCCTTTTGAAGCATCAAGTTTTAAAGAAAGTCTTTTCAGCTGACATAGATACTTTTTAGGACTAACCGGTTGAGATGTTTCTGAAACAAAAGACGATAGTATAGTGATTGTTTAATCTGTTTTATAATGTGCTATTATTATAAACTTGCCAGAGCAAACGCCAAGCAGGTAACAGACCTTTGAATTTAGACTCTTTTGAAATTAATTACAAAAAGAGATAGTGAGCAATGGAAGTTAAAATGTATTCAGTAAAACAGACCGATGGAAAAAACATTATTGTGTGATTTTCTAAAGAAACTTCTGATAAAAGCAAAAAGTAATACAGTTGTATTCTGTTAATGGAGATTCATATTTCATCTTAGTGAACAAGAATTATTTGCAAGACAAATAATTAAAAATCTAAGTAAAAAAGAAATCTTCGCCAGTTTTTGTTAAAATGGATTATAGCAGGCTTTTCACTATGCCTGTTAGTTCTGTCGAGAAGTAAATTTTGAAGCTAACATAGCGTTAAGAAATTACAAATCCCTATGCCATCAACAATTATGTAGTTTCTTACATCATAGATGTTCAAACACGACTATAAATAATAACTTCAGCAGCAAATATAACAGAAATATTTACGAGTACTTACAATTGTGAGTTCCGACAATGAAGTTTAAACAGATTATATTCTGCCGTCAGTCGGCAGCGACCGGCATTTACTGAATCAGACTTAATAAACATGACGTCGTTCAACACCTCGCATTAATTCATAATTCACTCTGTTAATGATCCGATAGCGAAATATGATAATGAAGCACAGAAAATAAAAACAGTTATATTTTAAAATTTACTCATAATAATGGGACATACAATACAAACATACATTCGTAAAAACTATAAACGTAAAGAAGAAGGTTGTAAGAAAGAAAACTGTGAGGGTACATCGAAATATTAGGTTTAACGGTTATTATAATTTAGAGAACTTGCATATACATATTCGGAACAAAACAGAGTTGCAAAATATCATGTAACTTTTAAAGTTAGAGCAGAAATACTCGTAAATCTACCCTCTAAACAACAGGCCAATATGTTGGCTGAATCAAATAATAAATTTCATCGAGATAGGTACCGCTCAGCCTATCTGTAACCTGCGAGCGGAGGCCACAAAAATGTAAGTTCTTTATCCCAGTATTACAGTTTCGTTTTGCTTAACCGTTTCTACGCGTGTTGTACGTCCTGGAAACACGTGAAAGAAAAGTCGTAAGTAAACGACGATAATGAGTCTTGTGCAGAGGTGTTAAGGTTCAACAAAGTGTGCAGGCGTGTTGTTTATTCTCGAAGTCCGCAGTGCAAGGTATTTGCGTCCGTCCACCTTTCACCGCTCGCCATCTGTTAGAATTACTTTCAATATCACTTTTCTTTAGAGAAAACTGAAGACAAGCTTCCGGCGCGAAACCTGCTTGCTCCGCGATCGTTATATTCCCTGGTTTAATAATATTTTCAGTTTCGCAAATTCAATCTATTCGCACTGTGGCAGCATGATAGAAAACGCTACGAAACTCATAGTTACTCTATTTTGCAATGAATACCTTTATTTATTATTAAATATTTACTGAAAGTTTCTATATAATGCTTGTAGTAAGAGTTAGTCTCATGTATAAAGACGTCACATGAAAAGTTTCCTAAGGATGTTAACAGAGATGTAGGTAGTGCGTCATGACCAGCGGCAGTGAGAGATGGGAAGGAGTTTGTCCGGCGCAGCACTGGCCACTCGGATATAATACTGCTAACTTCATGAGGGTACAAATTAATGAAGCGATGCTGCTCTGTTAGAGTGCAGTCGGGAGACATATGAGTATGCTCTAGTCTAGATAAACTTACGTATAGTCTAGATAAAGTATCCGTGTTACTCATCATACAAGAATTTCCAGTGGTTAATGATAACATAACCATCATATTTTACTAATCACTTACTACTTACTAATCTAGTATCTACTTATTTTAAAAATGTATTGAAATAAAAAAACGGACACAAATAAAAGTTAATAAAATTCGGAGAATTCACCGGCGTATCCCGAATGCTGTACCCAGATATGAGTATTCTGAGCAAACAACGTAACGAGATGGAAGAATGCAATAACCCGCCGCGTTATAAATTAGATAGTGGCGCACACCAAAAGAAATACATTTGTATCACCGCTCATGACAACATGTAAGGAAATACGCTATAACTCCGTTGCACGATTCCCCATCAGTCTTCGTTTCAGTCACTACCTCTAGAAAGGTATCATAGGCACATTGTCGACCTATTATAAGGAAAGTTAGATTTATGTTACAAATTCATTGAAATTTGAAGATAATAACCCGCACTATCATGCGTTTCATACACAGACGTTACGTTGAAATTACAGCCAGGAATATTGCATAGTACAGAAGATCAAGTCCATAATATCGAATGGGTCCATAGTTACAGTTGGATATAATGAGTTAAGGTTTAATTTGGAGCACAGAACAGGTCATCTAGTAATCATATTAATATAAGTACCTACGTACATTATAAATGAGTTGGGATCTGTCGTCCACCTCGGTGACGAGGACAAACGCGGCGGCCGGTGACCGGGCGGCGGCGGCGGCGACGACGGCGACGGCGACGGTGACGCTCCTTATTGCCTGTCTTTTGTCGACGGTTCGTTTGTCGCGACGATAAATAATGGTGGGAATTGTTTGAGTCGTTTCGCCGTTTGTTCATGACCCACTTTCCGACAGTTTATTATTTAGAAGAACCGTTCGGCGACGTTTATAAAACGTTGGACGACAACTATTTGTTAATATTTTGTGTAGGTACTTTGAATAACTTTCAAATCTCATTCCTCAACAATAAACAGTAGCGACTTTCTAATAAACAACATACAGTTTTAATTAATGGAAGTAAAACTTTTAGTGTTATGCAACATGTTTCCTTAAAAAATAACTAATTCTAAAATTAAATATTAGAGTTGCAATATGTAGGACACGCTGCACTGCTCCATTTGTTTCGTTTTAAATGAGAAGTCATCGCGTCACGTCCGCGAGAGAATGAGCTCCTGCCGCAAGCAGGGCTGCCACATGGCCTGGGAATCCTTGAATGTTCCCTCTTGATCCTTGTCTGATAACTATACCTTATTGTCCTTGGTTCTAGAGAAAAAGACAATAGTTACTAACAACCAAGACACTTACGAAACATGATACTACTGTCTGAATTGCCTAGTGACTAGTGAATACCACGATTTCTCTAATTGCTATATAACCCTAACAAGATACTTACTTACAAATGTCTGATTAAAAACCTTTTTTCTCATATTTACTAGAAACCGATTCGGTTGTCCTATTGAAATTATCCCGGAAATTATAAGCGTGTAATGGCAACCCTAGCCGCTAGCCCTCCCGGCGGACGGTCGGTGGTCGATGTCACGTGGCGCTCTTAAAACTGTTCTTATTAGTACGTATTGCAATACTGCGGGAGTATGCAACATACTGCTTGCTGCATGTTGCTTACGTAGGGTTGCCAGAAACAAATATCAAGATATTTAACTTAAATTTAAGACTTTTTGGTATTTCGAAGTTTTAATTCGTCTGCATAAAGTATTCTGGTAATAGGATAGTCAATTAAAGTATTTTCACACTCGCCTCTTAATGAAAATGACCGCCACTCCACCGGATCCTCTGTGCATAATTTAAAACCTTATAAATTGTGACAGAACACGGTTAATAAGAAAATAAAATTCGCGTCAGTTTTGCCGCTGGTCACACCATCGACGAACTGCTGCTAACAACTGTGGTTTTGTAATAGTATACCTTACGCCTCACCCAGCTTAATCCTAAAGAGTTGTCAGCCATTACTTGTAATTCTAGTAAATTCGTTTCGATTTGGCTAATTCATGCTTAATTTGTTTAAGCATGAAAGAAATATGTGTATATCGAATGGTAACAATACAACTAACAGAGTCATCACTTCTGCAAATAGTAATAAAATTATTGGTCATTGCAGTATCCACATGGACTAACAGAAGATACTCGTACCTCCAATGTCTAAAGGTGACAGGATGTGCTGCCAGTAGGCTGAACTAGAAATAAACCCACTTTTTACAATACTGTTGTCGGCACAGAGACAGCATGAGTTAAAGTGTGAAATCAAAGCTTCAGTCCATTGGATTCCTTTCGAACTTTTAATTATTCAAGCGAGGCCTCCTCGAATCCAAATATATCGTTTCTATTTTTGTTTTCTTATGCTGTAGTTCCAAGTTTGTAATTCTATAATACGGAGCTTTTAGTTCGCTCTCTTTCAATCATGTAATTAAATAGATTGAAAAATAGAGCTATCCTTCTTGTAGTTGATACATCACGTTAATTTCTGAACGACTTATGGCAGCGCTACCTGTCGTCAACTTAATTCAACTATATTTTTATGTGTTAATTACATAACGACACAATACCACACAATATTTTGCAAAAAATCTCAAAATTTATTTGTTGAGTCGTAAGTAACACTTGAGGCGAAGGTCTCTGTTTAAGTATAAGTTACTTTATCGGCAAATTCAACAAATACCTACAATTCAGTTCTACTGGAACTTTCTTTTCTAACTTTTATGTTAGTTGGATTTTATTATCTTGCGCCGCTGAACTCGAAACCTTTCAACTCGCAATCCATCGCACGATTTACAAACAGAGCGCCTTAACACCTTAAAACCTTTCTGTATTTAAATTTCGAATGAGAAACGAATTCGAAAGTACTCAACTCGAACTCCATTTTTATCGAGCAGCCATTTATTGTACAAAAGAGTTAACCAAACTGAACTAGAGTCGGCAAACAGCGGCTGTTTGCGCTTCTTCCAGCCTTTGTAATCAACTGCGAGCCACTGTTTGTTAACTATCGGCCTCGTAATGTTTGCTTCGCGAATCGTGATCAAGAAATCCATGGGCTTAATAGACGACCGACAAACTCTTGCCGTGAACACGATGGGAACGAAAGCACACAATGCTTGTTATTGTAGAGAAAACAAAACGATATATTATTATAGTTGCAACTTTCAGTAGTTATGATTGCGAAACTTTCCTCTTCCAGTTTGGAACAATAGTGTTTAAAAGCATACTTCATTAATATTATGTTGTCGCATCCGCATCAACTTTATCACTAAAGTAGAAGTTGGGATAACATCTAATTTGGAGCCTGCACCGAGCCCGGGGCGGCCGCGGGCGCGGACGAGGAATTTTAATAAAGAAGAGTTATTTTGATAAACTTGCAGGTATTTTAATTAGTGGGCCCCGCGCCCGGGGCACTGGAGACCCAGGACCAGGGACGCGGCGCGAGCCGAGCCCCGAGTAGCAGGTGCGTCGGTGACAGTTCGTGACGGTTCGTTTACCTTCCAGGAAATTTACTCAAATTGAAACCCCATTTAATTTGTTTGTAAAACAAGGAATTTATCAACGGGAAGGGAAACAAAATAAGTCTCTACACTGGTTAAGAATATTTTATAATTTTTCTGCTTCTTTAATACTGTACTGATCGAAATAATTCTGCCACAAATGCGAAGTCTGTTATCAGATTAAATAACGAAGCATAACACGTAAGTCTTTCACTTTAATTTATTTCCAACATTGTAAAACGTTTAGGTCAAATTTTAGTATCGATGAGACTTATTGCTGTCGATAAATTCTAGACAAAGACATTAAATTGGTGAAATATGTAATACAACAACAAGGGTAATTGGACAATTTAATACATCAAAAAGGTTCAATTCTACACCTATCAAGTGTAGCGAATCAAATAATCTGACGGTGTAATATCGGTTTTAGCATATTGGACTGGTCTGACCACTGGACCGTCGCAATCAGCGCGCATTCAGCGCCGGGTGTCAGCTCTCCGCCTTCAATACTCGTTAAGTGGCAAGTTTCACAGAAACTTGACATCAACTTAGTTGCTAAGAGCGTTGCATAAGATAACTTCTTTCCAATCTAATTTCGTCTGAAGATTTTCTCTTCATAAAACTAGTGGGTAGTTACTGTGCTTATAATCTTCATTACATTAAAAAGGGCAGACACGTATTCCAGTACTTAATAGTGAAAATGATGGTCATTCATTAATTTTTGTTTTATGATCAAATAAGATGGTAAGGTAAATAATTACGAGCAAAAGTGTAACCCTGAGCACTTAAGCTCAAAATAAGTAATAATTTGTGTTGACGATACTCACGTCACTTTTTCACCATCAACCTAATAACTACGATCAAGTGTAACAGTTAATATAAGTTTAAGTAGAATTTAATCGATATTCTATTTCTAAATTTAATCCAGAGGCAGATGGTGACACAAGTCAATCATTACGAGCAAGGCAATTAGTGGCTGCTCACCTCACATTGTAATGAATCGATGATAAATTCGCCGTCTGACATGTTCCATAAAATATATTTAATGTGAACCGTCTTTCAGTTTAGTTCAGTGAGGTCTAAGCAGTTCGCTTTCTTTCGTAGATTGAAAAGCGGAAATATCGCCTTTTACAAAAAGTAACGCAGTGTCTTTTTAATCGTACTCGTAGTTATTTAACTAGGACTTTACATAAAGGGATATTTTTGAAATAAGTATTTATCGGTAATCATTATTTCGAATATTCCTTGTTCTATTAATAATGGTAAAAAGATAAAGCAATTGTTGGAAAATTACTAACGCTGTAGGTAAATAAAATGGAAACAGTATTTATTATCTCTTTTGAGCGGTACGTCGTAATCTTGCGCTAAGCCGCGTGTTCCTCGTCAGCCGCGAGCTGCGATCAATCGACGACGAAAATTCGCGTGGGTTTCCGCGGAATTAAAATTCAATGCATTCCATAATCTTCGCGTTACGCCGATGCCTTGCGAACACGATTCTATAATAAACAATTATGATTTCATATCTGAAGCATTATGTAAAAGCTGCGTGCCGCGTATACAAATTTAGGTAGGTAACTACATCGATAATATCCTGCGCACGCTTCAACTCATAATTACAAGGAGCCGTATACCGTAAACTATGTGAGTTAGATCTTAAGTCCCACAAATAGGCGTGTACACCTGGCAACTTTATTGGCCGTTTTTCATTGCAACTCGCGTCACGTCCGCACGATAAATCTGCGCGTGCCGCCCTCCCCGCGCGCGCCGGCTCGTCACGTACGCTTCAAGGGCGGTTATAATACTGCGGATATTTTTATTATGCGCGGGCACCGGGTCGTCCCAGATTCAAACCCACGGTAGAAAGCAGTTGACCGGTCACGCCGCACTGCCAGGGGCGTCGCTGCCCTAGTATAAAGTTGCCCACAAACGATCAAAGCTACATGACAGTACACATACATCCAATAAAAATGTTTCATAAAAATGTGTCTGACAAATATACCACAATGTTATATTATTCCAATTTTAGATGTAATAATAGTTTGCTATTGCTTTGATTCACTATTTTACATTCCATTCCATGTTAATCGCGTAGCGGGAATATTTGAGCACTAGCAGCTTTAATAACACAAAATTTGAGAAATATACTAGTCGTATATTCAAATTCTAAATAAATTAGTTGTTGCCAGAATAATTAAATCATTCGGTTGGTTAAATTTAATTGCGATTAAGCGCCTTCACTTTACTGACGCTATTGCAAAACTAGGTGAATATTTTATCACAAATTCAATTAATTGGTACTAACGATAACATTATAAATCTTAAAAAAAGCTTTCACCGCCGACAAATAGATAATGCGTCAACGATTAGCAAACAATTAGTTTTACCTAGTGAACCAGTCATTATAAAATAGTGACAGAAGTATCAAAATTTTCGAGATAATGTTACTGTTATCCCTTACACTTCTTTCAAGACTAGACTGGCTCGAGTTTTATAAAATCATACAAGAGACCCTAAAAACGATAGTGGTACGTAACTGGTGCACGAAATATTCAGTGGGGTCTCGGCGCAGGCACTCGGCGGCGGATACCTCGCATACCTCAGCGCTGCAGCGGACATAATTCCC
>LGAG01000176.1:1342955-1353111 GCA_001278395.1 Lerema accius
GGACGGAAGTTATAATGTTCTCTCCGAGATTGGATTTATTAGCTCGATGGTAATTTTTCACGTTTGCGAACCTCCCTTTTTCAAATTTACGGTCCGAACCCGAGTTTTATCATTTCTTGTTAAGTCCCTATGGATTTACCGTCGCTCGCCGTAACATAAAACGTATTGCATATCGACGATAATCGTTATGCCCATCATTGTCAATCTAAAAATGGTTCATGAATATACAAGGATATTACGTATACAATAAATTATCCAGGTGTTTCGGGGCCTTTGGATTGACAGATTATTGTGGCCGACTGCCAAAATTTCGAAGGTCTTCTTAAATTTTCGTATTTCTCTTATTTATAAGCAAAGTAACAGATGACCGGTACAATGTGGTGATCTTTGAGAAGACGAGGTTTCTTTTGACCGCCATTTATATATTTGTAAAAATGGGCTAAGCTGCGTGTAAGGTTAAGTACAAAATAATGTGAACAAAGAGTATCATTTCGGGAGGAAATAGCCGCGAAGGTTTTAAGAGGCTTTACACTTTAATTTCCGTCTCCTCGAGCACCAGCGGAGTCGCCGACAAGCAAGCAATGTCACGAAATGACGTCACAATGTAAGCATTTTTAGGCCAGCGAGCATTGGAGGCTGCGGTTGACGTCTGTGTAAATGAACATTCTACTTTTATTGTACGTCCTCCTGTAATTTTAGTCTATTGCTACTTAAATTTAAAGTATTTTACATCTTTTAATGAAAAAGAATCAAAGAAATTTTAATACTTTGATGAAAAATAAATTAAATTATAAGCGTATTACCATTCTATCCACTTGCCACTCCAAAATAATTGAATTATTTTACTACAATGCAAATATTATTTGCAATATTATTATTACTATACTTGTAAATAGTCCTCAACAATCCTATAAATATTTGAATGTGTTTCACCCCCTTGATTCACGTCATCAATTTTAGCCATGACAAGTTCACTGACTTCGTTTGCATAAATTATGCGCTCATGATTATAAATCTAATGATTGTTTAGAATCGAGTGAATGTGTTTGCAATAATTGATAAGTACGAGGAAAGTTTACTAATGAACCTCCAAATTATGATTGTTATTGCAGTTTGTTAAATTGATACTTCTTCATTAAATATCATCATCATTACTTACTTAAAGAATTTATAAAATATCCGACTATCGGATGATTTTCATTCTTTTTTTCACTTAAAATTGGAGTTTTTTTGTTCTAAATAAATAGATGACAACAAACAAGCAAACTATTTGCACTCCAAAATCCGGCACAAAATGTGATCCTGCTCGTTCACCGTCCACTAAACTTTTAAAGCATTGTTTGTGCAGCGAATAAATTTGTTTTATTATTTGTATTTCAAAGCAAACGGTTTTATAAAAGGCATATTTTATTGATATTCGGCAACGGCAAAATGACAAATACAATCCGTCTAGCCGAGTGCAGATCGTGCGCTGATTTATCGTTACGAGCGAAATAATTTTATCGGATGTATAAATCTTCGGACGGATGCGAACGTTCGCTGCCAGTGTTGCCGTAATGCCAATAAAACAGCGGCAAATTAAATGGCCGGCGCTAATAGGGCATTTCCGGCAGCAGGTTTTAAACGTCGTTTAAAGTTTCGTATCTATATCGGGGAATTCCCCGTCCGACAGTTACCTGTAGTGAACTCCAGTAAATCTTCCGACTCACTTATCTAGTCTAATAATTAGAAATCCTTTTGTTAGGAGCGAGAAATAATCAGTCCTTTGCAGCACAACGAGGTGCTTTGTCCTGTGAGTGGCGCCTTTTGTAACGCGCTGTTAATGGCCGCCCTTTGTATACCTATATAATCATATTCTAGTAAAACGTGCTCTTTACTACAACGCAACGAGAACTTTTGTAGCATTATTTTTAGAACAGTTACCATCTTTAGGCCGTTCTTAATATTTATTGGTAGGCCTACTGCCTTTACTTTAAATTGACCTTTGATTACCTCAGAAACAGTACCTACTTACCATACAATTAAAGTACGTTCATTCCAGTTTTCTAAAACAGTATTTATAATTTAAGGGCACATTTATACCAAAAGACTGAATGATTTGTCTATCCGCATTCGATTAAATTCAATTAGTGTAAACACATTAAAACTGAAAAAACTAAAACTAGTTTTTTGTTTACACTAAAACTTTTGCTCGAATAAATGCTTTTGCTCTGTTTTTAGCTCTTTGGGTCTAAATGCGCCCAAACAATAATAATGAAGGTATATATTTCACTGAGTAGCTATGAATGACATTGGAGAAAATAATATAATTCCGATCATGACCGGATGGACCGGAAGATCGATGTGACCCGGCCGCGGTCTCAGCACGACGCCGCGACGCGCCGCAAGGTAATAACGCTGTGAATGCAGTCTGTACGCTGCTCAATAGATGCAAATCACTGCGCACACTGGTCTTAGGAACCATATTTTTACGCAGTATGATGCAAATTAGATTTAAACTGTTACTTGACCGTTTAAATTACTTTAGACATCATATTTTTTAGGTTTAAACAAAAACCTAAGATCGGTGTCGTTACAGTTAACATTTTTGTAACGAGAATAGGTCCAAACCCCACGCCGCGCGTCGCCGCCGCTTTACAAAAGGAAATGCTAAATTATTGCGAATCCTTTAAAAGTTGTTTATTCTTCAAGTGTTTTACGCAACGCGTTCTTTGATGGAAAATTATTTCGGTCAGTGAGCTGATTTTATTTTGTCAAACGCGATGCGGTAAATGTTATATTTTCTGGGTTTAGAATACACGCAACAGGTTTAGTTAATATTGCAGCTTATCGGAAAAATAAAAATTACTATTAAGCTTAAGATTTGAGACCTCTTTGAGCATAACATAAACTAAATTACAAGTTTGATGTATAACAAAATTTGTTATTAATTTCCAAGTATCTGATCCTATGACAGTTGCTGTTTCAATAAATATAGGAGGTACATCTTAATGTGTTGTGTGTGCAGGATCGTCCGCTGGCGCACAACGCGACGGCGCGCGTGTTCCACAGCAACCAGAGCCTGGTGCTGCAGAAGGTGACGCGGCACAGCAGCGGCCGGTACGCCTGCTCCGCGCTCAACGCCGAGGGCGAGACCGTCTCCAACGAGCTGCACTTCAGGGTCAAATGTGAGCTCAACACTAGCCATTGCTAGGAGTATTTATTACAACTATTCCAGCTTATGTGTGCGTCTAAGTCAATCTTTCTCACTCATAATACATCCTGTTAAACAATAGCTTACTAAAGCTAACTATTAATTCTTTTTTGGAATGTCAAACGCATTTCGATTGTAATAATGGAAGGCAAGTCAATAGACAGGGACTGACAGGGTTATGGGTTCCGTTGATACCATTTAGGTCTTTTATTGAAACACAAGTCGCTTCCAAAATTTAGAACAAAGAGAAGGAAGAAAACATATTTATTTGAAGCATTCATTGGCAAGGTTTATTACGTGCTCAAGATAATTATACTAAATTGTTTTTGCCATAAGAGCGATTTTTAACTGAAACTGAAAAAGTATTCAACTCAAGTGCGTCACTGAAATATAAAAATAAAAGAGTCGTAAATTGCAATTCACCATAATTCTCCTTCAAGATAAAACGACGCAAAACAATTACAACATTTTTAAATGGCTCAAGATTACACGGTCCCGATGCTATGTATTTTAATTCCGAGGCTCGAGCCGCCGACGGTATTTCACGGCCGCGATGATTTACCGCCAGCCTCTGAAATTCAGAGTAACGGCCCACCCGATCTTATTTGCCTGATGCACTCTTATCCTGAACGCTGAAAAATTCACCTCGTAAAAATTTTATGCGCAGAATTTGTAAGGGAAAAATTTCAGTACACGAGTCAACTCAACAAAGTTACGGCGGTGACGAGGGCTTCCTTTGCCGGAATTGTAATAACGCCCGCGGGCACGTGGGACTGCCGCTCTCGGCCCCGCGTTCAAACAAGAAGGATGAGCCCTTATCATTCTAATAAGCTGTACTTAAAAATTTACTGCCTTTATTGCGCTTGCCATTTGGTTCAATGCGTTCCTTATTTGTCATGCATACGAATATATTTACCTGCCTACGTCCGACAGTATGTTGAGTCAACTCAATAAAGAACTAAAGAATTATCGGGCTCTTCCTAATATTAATGGAACAAAGAAAGAAATGGAAAAAAGTCAAAATTTGTATGCTAAATTGTGATGAGTGGGGCGAAACACAGAGAATAGAGTAACGAGTTCTTTGCAAAGATAAAACGAGTGATGATTAATAAGATCTGTACTTGTACTATTCTGTCAGGGCTAATGCAGAGGAGACGACAAAATAATGCAGAGCGGGGGCTCGGAGGGGCTCGGCGGGGGCACACAAAAGGGGTCATTTATCATTCTCGTTAAAATTTCACGGTTCCGACTCCGATGGATTAATTACGAGATAATTTGCTGAAGCTCCGCAGATCTCACAAAGACCTTAAAATAGCAATCGTTAATATTACGAACAATGAGTTTCTTGATATAATGACGCAATAATTGCTGCTTAATTTGAATCATGAATATTTTTCAACAAATGGCGGTGGATGCGATGTAAACAATAGTTAATTGAGGCCCGATTGTAACTTAATGAGCGCCTGGTTCGAAGAATGTCGTTCACAACTGTTGTAAAATAAGGCCTGTTTCTTGAATGCTGGATTTGTTAACGTTACACGTGTATCATGTAGCCTAGAACGAAATATTGTTGATGATACTCACAAACATAAAGAGTCTCCACAATGCACTTCAGGTCTTCAATAAATCTAAAGATTCTCCATACTCATTGTTACAATAAAATCTGCCAACCTGTGATTGACCAGCGTCATGATTCTACCTCCAACAGGCCCTTTAGGAGAGAATCGAATTCATGCGACAATTAGATGTTATAATAAAATAAGTATCCTACAGCATGTTGAAGTCCATTCATTTTCATTTGGTCGTAAGAGCGGCGCTCTGCGAACGAACGCCAGCGCTCTCAGGCAGGCGGCGCAGGTGCGGTCTCCTTGCCTAATAAACGATCAATTTCACCAATTTCGCAACAGAGAACACGAGAGGGGTTTTAATAGCTCTATAAATTGCTCCTTAAAAATTGTTTCGTTGAATAGTTTTTGAATGCTTTCGTAATGAGCTGGCTGGAAGCTTCGGAACAGAAATTCGTTGTACTATACGATGCGACCTTGGTACGCCAGTATTGACGATATTGTTATGATATAAGCTCCAATTGTACTTTATTAATGTAGGTACCCATTGAGCTCCGTCTCAAGCAACTTTCAATACAATATTACAACTTTTTTTTAAGTACAATAATATTTCTTTTTTGGAACAACTATAATATTTAGCTCACAACGACGTGATTTCTACGGCGGAATACAAACGCATTATTGAAGGTGCTTATAGTATTTAGAACAAAACAAATAGAGCAGATGAAAGTGAGTCAGTACGCGGCGGCTCCTCCGGGAGCTACTTCGCCGTAATAAGGGCGCGCCTGCATTGCGGCCGGTCCATTATTAATGGCGTTCGTCGCGGCGTGTTCGTAATTGCGCCGTAATGTGTCGCGCCCTAACAACGCCTGCGCGTCGCCCGTCGCCCGCGCGTTCGTTGAACATCGCACGGAATATGTTGCAACTCGCTTTTACGATAAAAAGTTGTTATAAGATTACTGGTTTTGCATAGTATTTTAGACTAGCGGTATACTTCTATCGCCATTTCTTTAATGTTTTCAAAGTTGTGACAAGAGATTAAATCAAAATAAGTAAGTAGCATTGTTTTCCATCACACCCAATTACTTCCAAACGAAATTTCGTCACTCTGGTTTATACAGTGAAATCACGTCTAACAGCCTCTAATTAAGATAGTAGAAATAATATTTACTAATCAAATGTATCAACAATGTTAATTTAAAAACAATGTACAATGTACCAACCACGGCACGCCACACGCGACCCATTCGCTCCCCATCAATAAGGACGTCGGTAAGCCTATAAGCGCGTCTAATGAGACAACACGCAAAGCGAATTAACTGGCCTCTGGAGGCGGCGCGTGCGACGTGGCACGCGGCACGTGACGTCGCACGGTGTGACGACCTGAACACCTGACAGTGCTGCAACAATGTTTACCATATTGAAAAACAATAAATTATGATGTGTTAAGTAGGTATAGTAATCATTTCCAATTTGTAAGGTCCTCATATAAAATCTCCCATTAAAAAGCTGTTAAAAGCTGCGATGAAGAAACGTGTCTGTCCAATGTCAAATTATTTAAAATCGTATACTAAACTGTCTTACTCTATGCCTGAAGTACATACGTGTGTAAGATTGGGAGGAAATATGTAACATACACCAGTTCGCATGTCACCGCTCATTTAGCGTGAAGTGACCCCTCCGACACCCGTCGACCCCCCGAGCCGCCGCCGCTCCTTCAATTTACGTGATTTGATAGCTCGCGCGGAACAGATACTGAAGACTCCCAATCGACCGCCGATCTGTGCAGGGCTGCGCTTTCCCAGTATATTGACGTGTCGAAGAAAAAAAAATTAATGACGGTAAGCCCTAAAAGAACTACTCTAGTGCGGCGGACAAAACCAATATGGACAACATGAACCTGGACAAAAAATAAATTTTTTGACTCGCTGGGAATTGAAACCATTTGAACAATTTCAAAATCTTCGATTTGATAATTTGTGATCGTGTAATGTAATCTACGATTGTAGATTCTACGTGTCTCTGATTCCTTGAGAATCTAGGGAAGATTTCAGAACAAATTCTTAATGACAAGCAAGGAATTCTGAGAATCATTACAAACGCTAGCATCTAGATTAATTATAGTAGCGTTATGTTAGGACGTAGGGTGAAATTCTTACCTAAGCGTGACATATTTTATTTAAGTCATAAAATTTAATATCGTGCAACATATTTCCCCTCTTTGGCAACCCTGAAATAACCAGTCATTATAGAGACAGTTAAATTGAGAGATCCTGATACGATAATGTTCTCTGATTGGAGCTCGCTGAAAGCCGGTGTAATTGGTGCACTGGTAATTAATACCCTTGCGGCTTTGTGTTAAGTCGACCTTTGACAGAATCATTACTTTCGTATGTGCTCGTAGCCTAAGTACGTCGTCGATGGAACCGGCAAGCACACATGCACGACACGTGAATTGTCTCAGACAAAATGTCAAAGGGTCGACTGTTTATTTTACACTTTGCATAAACGTACTTAAATAAATTTGTTATTAGTATGTGTCGTGATCAACTTCATAATGATCTTTCACTGCTATCGATGAGCAAGAAAGGTTGATTTCCATTCCAATGCTAACTATCTTGAAATGAGTACGTGTGAATTAATTTTCTGATATTCTACAAGGTTAAAAGTCTAAGAAACAACAAAGTTTATGTTATGTTTTAATTGTTGGAATTTAATGATCTGAATGTCTGTGTGATCCAGATGCACCGTCATGCCGCAGCGGCGGGGTGTCGGTGGTGGGCGCGGCGCGGGGGGAGTCGGTGGTGATCGTGTGCGAGGTGGACGCCGACCCCCCCGCCGCCGTCTTCAAGTGGAAGTTCAACAACTCCGGCGAGACGCTGGACGTCGCCGCCGACCGGTACACCTCCAACGGCAGCGCCTCTAGTCTTAAGTAAGGCTCGCATCATTCACACCTCAAGGTGTGGCCGAACGGTTGCACATCAATCGCGGATACAAATCCTGTGTAAACAGACGGTTGGTCGATCCGAAACACGAAACGGTTCTGTCGAGAGTATTAAGTTTCGAGCGAGATAACAGACGCTCTTCTGTAAATAAATTTATATGTCAGCAAAGGTATCTTTTATCATATAAATGTTCGCAGCACATCATCATTATAAAGTAGCAAAGTATAACTTTCACATCCGATTCGGCGAACAGTTTGTTTTTGCGTTTTAATATGCAGTTTTCCTGGAAAGGCCAGTATTCATTTCGAAACTCTGTTATCTATGTTTTCAATAAAAATGTATTTTATTACAACGCGCACCTAAACTGAATTAAAACGTATTGGGTGGAATGAAAAGGTCTGACCCAATTTCAAATTCTCTAAAGCCTTTGTGCAGATGACATCCAACCGCATTCAGGCGCGGCTTGTTTTGTGCAAATGTACTTGCAACCTTTTCAGAGCGTCCTTTGAATGAGATAAAGTAAAAATACATTTTTCGAGTGTCGGTTCCCGCTCCCGGCTCCGGCCGCCGCGACACGGGCCCGGCCGGCTTACTGCGAGCGTGTGAATAGCACAATCCGAATCCGTTTAGGAACAAATCGATATGGATTTAGCGTCATCGCTCCGAGCCAATATCCAATAAAGCCCATCATAACTAAATTCCTCCGGTGTCAACTCAGTTATATGTTTGCGAGGCTGCATTCAATATGGCTTAGCCGTAATTGCACGCGCACAATGGGGAGTTTCGAACGAACACGTTCAATTTACAGCGTTCGTTCTTTAGTTTTCCATAAAGGTTTTCATTTCAATAAGTAATCATTCCTTATTAATATTGAAATGTATGATAATTTCCGTTAAATGTATTACTTAGGAATAGGATATTTTAAGGAAAATGCAATATTAGTGTAGTGGCTTGGACGTTGGTCTCTCGAACCGGAGTTCCTAGGTTCGAACCCTATCACGCTGATTTTCCAAAAGTGTAGTTCGATGTTTGAAACTAATTATGACTTGTTTTGGTGAAGGAAAACATCGTGAGGAAATCTGCACACCGGAGACTACTCCATAAAGTTCTCAAAAGTGTGTGAAGTCTGCCAATCCGCACTTGGCTAGCATAGTGAAATATGTACCCTTCACATTGAAAGAGAAGGCCCGAGCCCAGCAGTGCCGTCTACAGCTGAGGAAGAAAAATAACCCATTAGTAATTTATAGCCGCTCCTTATTCAATAATCACCTACTTTATAGATTTTTTGAAGCAACACAATAACTTTGTCCTCCTTATAAAAGTACCTACTCGTAGAACCAATTAAGAATGTAATGTGTGCAGGTACACGCCGGTGGCCGACCTGGATTACGGCACGCTGTCGTGCGCCGCCTCCAACGAGGTGGGCTCGCAGCTCGCGCCCTGCGTCTTCCAGATGGTCGCCGCCGGTGAGTGGTGGTGTAGTGGTATGATGTGGATGTCTTCGAGGCAAGAGTGAATAGGCTACCTCCTAAGTTAATGCGCTTTACCACCTATCACTACGGCGCCACTTACCATGTGGGACGGTGCTTAAGCATTAATGGATGTCAAGCGAGATAAGTTTGTCGTAACACAGAAGTTTGACGGTTGCCTGTTGTGTATCGGTGTTTCCTTACCGTTTTATATAATTTACTTTTTTAGGGTCTCCTTACGTAGTAAATTGAGAATTTAATAGTGTCCTCAATTTATTTGTCTTTGCTCTAGCACAGGGACCTGTACATACATACATTGAGTGTGGCCTTACATTGTTTTTTTGTGCCTTTGCTTGTATTTAATAGGGACATAATATTAAACGCGTTACGTGTCGTAACCCGTCACGTTCAGTCAATAGAGTGGTGTCGGTTGCAGGCAAGCCGCACGCGCCGCGGAACTGCTCGCTGTGGAACCAGACGGCGGAGTCGGTGGAGGTGTCGTGCGTGGCCGGCTTCGACGGCGGCCTGCCGCAGCGGTTCCTGCTCGAGCTGTACTCGGGGGACGACACCGTGCCCAGGTCACTACACCAGCTCCGGCGGCCGGAATACTTCTGAACTTTTAAATTGAGCGTCGCCCAAAATATCAAATACTATAAACGGTTCGTGAGAGTGTGGCGAAATCGAAGTTCGACTTATCCGTTTCGAATAAATTAAATCTAATTAATGATGACCGGGGAATTAAAGTTACACGATTTTCAGCGCGAATTCCGTTTAATTTCCGCGTCCGCTGCAGACCGCGCGCTCCGTCCGAGCCGCTTCGAAAACAAAACGAACCGAACTACACGAACGCCGTTATAGTTTTATTGCGTAAAAATATTTTAATGAACTAGCGAGGGCGCGGTCGGGCCGGCTCGTCCGTCGCAGCGATAGATTCCAGCTTTAAATGTTTTAAGCGGCCGGTAAGTAGGTTAATGAAGACTCCAC
>LGAG01000176.1:1354894-1370055 GCA_001278395.1 Lerema accius
AGCCTTCGTCTCGATGTAAACACCGCCATAACGACTCGAGCGGATTTGCTCAGCGCTACCAAAACATGGCACTTTTACTAACTCATAATGTTAAGTTAAAGATATGCCATCTTTAATAAGTTATCCAAGTTGCAAGCTGTCATCAAAATAATAATTAATATACGAGTGAGAGACAGAAAGTTCAAATGCACCAAAAAATCCCAAAACTGTGGACAGGAAATGTGTCAATAGCTTTTGATGCGTTGCACCTAATACGATGTGTGTCGTTATCATTATGTAAACAATATTAATATCGTCCACATATCTATACCCGTACCTCTGGGGTAGGAAGAAGATTATTTCTACACCTGAATTCGATCATTACCTGTCAGCTTTTTGCCAAAAATCTGCCTTCTAAATTGGCACGCTGCCTCCTACACGTAGAGTAGAAGGTCGTTAGCTTTGCGAAGGAAAAACTACAGAATAAGTGAGAGAGTAAGGTCGTGTCTCCGCCGGGCGCGGGCTGCAGCCTTCAGATAATCCTATTTTAATTAAACGGCAATCCACCTCTGAGATTAATCAGCAGATTTAGACTCCGCCTCGCCCTCGATCTTACCCTAAGATTAAAGAACGTCACTATAATTATAGCTCCAATTATCTATCTCGAAGCAGTCACTATTTTTCGTAGTCAGGATTATGCCCATATGTGTAACGAGAGGATCTTACTAGACGTTATCACAAACATATTTTTACCAAACCAAGTAACGATTCATTACGGGTTTATGGTCTTACATTATGTATCTTTTCGTAGTAATCTTTAGTAGTGTTGACATCGATTCCATATTATGTAATTGTTTTTAGTCACAAAATAAAATGACTGCCACAAATTACACCTACATTAAAATGTCATTAGTCTCCGCGAGGGAAAATTCAAAACGGTAACATACACAAAAAATACGTCAAGTTTTAATATTTAAATGAGTCACTGATTGTGAATTGAACAATTAACGTAATTACTATTTACTTTAACGTACTCGAGCTATATTAGATTAAGATCGTATTAAGTATTACTTATGTGGAAATGAAACATGTTGTAATATTAAATCATGGTATCAAACTTATTCGTCGTTCGACTTCGAATCTTACAGGTAGGTAATCAACAGTTATATCAGAGACGACATCGACTTAAGTAGGAGGAGTTCCTATTTCTGTTACAATTCGCATAATAATAATTTTCATAAATCGGTGCTTTACGGTCCGGCGGCCTTTCTGTTCGAAATTATTTTTAGCAGCCATTAGTTATCGGGTCTTTCGTCGTTTATACTCACTAATAATAGTTATGTTGACCTTTGTTTACCACAATACTTAGTAAGTCGGGGGTCTATTGTAGGGTTCCAAAAAACTAGCAATAGTATTGGCATATTATAAATATTTTAGAGATCTGTAATTAGGTACGGATATATGTACACACCCATTTCACTGACAGAACGACAAAGTAAGTCGATAAGTTCCTTAGGATCTAAAACAGCTGGTAATTGGCGTATCGTGAATAAGATCCTGCGGAATATAGCGGAGTCCTCGTGCGAGCGTATGCGGCATAAACTCGCCTGCAGCCTCCAGATAATCCCATTTTAATTAAATGTTGATCCAACGGCAACACTAATCAAGGGGCCCTGAACGCCGACGATACGGCCTCCGATCTTAGTGCCGCGCCGATCGAATTACCTCACAACAAGTCACTGAGGTAATGCCACTGAAAGCTGTTTTGTTTTAGTTTACTAGATAGATACTTATTGTGCAATCCTACCCAATAATAAACATGTTAAGTATATAATATATATACATAATTATGTAATTCGTAAGTAAAGTTTGAGATGATGTTTGGATGGTTGGATATTTCAATGTTTGGTTTTCCCTACCTACAAAAATTACATCTACCTAACACTTTAAGCATATTTTATAGACAACAATATGGAAACAAATTTACCTCGAGTATCTACCTAAACCTTTTTTCGTTGATTCACCTCACCTGACCTCGTTTCTATGTATCAATAAATTGGATGGAGCCAACCCCAAAAAATCTGAGTAAAAATAGGCCAAACGTCACGTGGTGAAATCATTCGAGAGACTAACCTTCAGGCTGCGGCCCTTTAATTTCTCGGTCCGAAGGGCGCGGCGGCGGCGCTACCTCGCGGAGAAAGGTTCTAATATCGACCATTAGATCTTGTTAGCCGGCCGTGACGTGCGGCTATCGGGAACATTTCATAAATAATGTTTATCGTTACACTTTACGCTTCATTTACAAGATGCGAGCCATCTTTGACTTAAAAAAGGAATAAATACACGAGTATGTCAGAAATCGAAACAAGGTAGGTTATGTGAGATCAAATTCCTGATAACAATAATTTTTTTATCATTCGATATCGGCAACGTTTTGCCCAATTTCTCGGGAAATGCAGTAACAATTTATAAAAAAGTTACGACACTCGGCGCTTCCACTGACTGTCAGAGTCAGTCTGTTATTTTTAATTCACATAGACACTTACTTCGTAAAGCTTTTTAAGTATCGGCGATAAATTGAAATCGTTAATTAATCAAGTTACCGGCAGCGATCCCGGCACTCGACCCGCCTCGAGCCTCGAGACCAACATTTCTGTATTGACACTAGATCGAAATTCAATTTTGGCGAAAGGATATTTTTACCTACATAATTTACCTCGCGAAGCAACCGGAGCCGCCGGCGGCTGACAAACAAACGAAGGGCAATAAATTTGAAGGAAATTGAAAACAAACAGCAGCTGGTATCTGCGAGAATCAAACGCGGAGGCCGATTGAGACGAGCCGCCGCCGCCGCCGCCCGCCGCCCGCTTCACTAATTTTTAGAAATAGCTAGGCGGCGCTACTATGGCGACCGGTCGCTCTCGGAGCCGATTCACTCACACAAATCACGACACTTATTTTGGCGATATTGAGCTGTTAAAGAGACAAATGACTAATAATGACTCTGAAGATTACCACATGTTTTTAATCAGATTACACGATCGGCTCTGTCATTGAAATTCGACCATATAGACTGTAGATTTGTTCGCTATCCCTGGCTAGCATAATAATATGTTAACATAAATATTGATATCTATGTCTCCGTATGAAACGCACGTTAGTGTGGTTCTTGTTTTAAGTTCTCTGTTTAAACTTATTTTGCCAAAATTTAAAAAGCGTACAACTGCATTTTTCTTAAAACGGAATCCAAATTTGTACCCTTCACGTATTAAAGTACGAGTACTTGAAATTTGTGATTACCTACTTGAATGTTGAATACGTTTGTTTCAATTTTATTTCGCTCGTGTTCAAACTCTCCACACACGAGCGAACCGAGTCCAGAGCGGAGATGTTGGAAGGAACAATAAAACAAAGCTCGCCACTCAACAAATCCGGGATAACAAGCTCGAGCCGCCGCCGCCGCCGCCGCTACTCGCAAATTAGCCGCGCGACTCGCGAGCCGTCGTCGCCGTCGTCGCCCGGCTCTTATTCGGTACAATTCCTAAATTTATGTAAATATACCACCGCGCGGAAGTGCAAAGCGGTGTTCCCGCAAGTTACCTGGTGCATGTAATAAACACGTCGGGCCCGCATTAGCGCCAAATGAGGCGAGCGCGGGACGGCGACGACGACGGCTAGACGTGAACGCGACGATGCGACGACGCTGCGACCCGCCCCATGCAAATGGATTTCGACCGCGCTCTAAATTAAGTATGACTTGAGAAAACTTGATTCGCTCAGCTGAATATTTTATAGTTCGCGGCTTTCGGAATGTTTTGAATTCAAACAGAAAAGTTGTGACCGCTCCCAGTGGCTACTAAGGATACGGTGGTGGTTAGGTGGGTACTGATTTGTACAATTTGGGTATAGATTTCCCCAAAAAAAAATTTGATAAGATTCTTGCCGCACTCAACACAATATAATATCAATTTATCCGTAACTGTATCAACTCATATATAAAGCAGTAAATGTTTCCATAATCATTAGTAGGTAATAGAGATCTATCTGCATTATCTAACTGCACTCCGACATCGTAAAGTCGTTGCAACATCCGCATGTCGCATAGTGTATGAGCCCTCACAACATATTAGCACTAAATAGCTAACAACATTACATTACCCGCTACAGAGCCGGATGCAACTCGCGGGTGCTGCGAATACGTTCCCAAACCGCCGCCGTGCATTAGCATTAATAATAAAAAACGCTCTTCACATCCCGACACGGAAACGGAATAGTACGCTTCAAGTTATTACGTCACCTTCAAGTCTAAGTAGTATTTCCCACTCGTACGCTGTATCTGATGCGCTTCGATTGAATTAATTACACTCTGCAGCCAAAGCAATAGATACGTTGCTTGATTCACAAGTGTTTAATATAATTTGCAATATTGAAATGTACCATAATGTATTGGTTCCCTAGTAGGAACCAACTGAAGTTATTTAATGTTCATTTACTTCTCTCTCACTTCACTTCTATCTTATCATTTCAAAAATATACTTTCCTTTATTTTAGTGAACGGTATCTATAATCTCTCATTTTTATAAGAGGGGCATTTTAAAGTCAGTGTATTTCTACTCTTCTACAAGTTACTTTTCTCCGAACAATTCGGATTATAATGGTTTTGCTCGCCATGTTTTTAATGTTTTATTATACGAAATAAATACTAAGCTCACGCTAGGATTGGTTTGTAGTAGTTAACGTATTGAAATGATACTTATTAGTTCCGTAATGAGATTCCTGTGTAATTGCGTGGCCGTGTAGTGCCAATATTGAACGTGGCTGCCGTGCGGCGGACAACATTGTTCATTAATCATATCCCTAACTACGTTAACCGACATGCATAAACATATTAGAATTCCATATGGCTGGTACCATGAGCGTCCGTTGCCGGCTCCCTCACAGAACTGTCCGCCATGAAGCATAATAAGGCTGAAGGGCTAACGGCGGATAAACTAATTGAATCCTATCAGAATAGCCTTCAATATCTAAAGCCGGCAACCCGACGACGCGACGTCTCAAGTCAATAATAAGACACGTCTTTACTTGTCCAATTAGTCTACCGTCTCGGTTACGTATCATTATATTTTTAAAGCAATATTAAAATAACACTGCGTAGAAAACTCGATAACAACTTTTCGGATACTCAATTCTATTTATTTATTGTACCTAATACGCGTACTACGGGCGGATTATTGCCTATTGACATTCTCTACTAGACAACCTGTATTGAAGTAGAGAATACAAATTAGGTAAGCCTACACATACCAAAGTTATAGCTAATTAACAGAATATAAATTCATATAACTTTGTATATAATTTACTTTTATACTACGTACTGCTAAGTATACGTAAGCTTAGATACATAAGTATTTACGATAAAATATAATATTTGTGACAAAGTAATTAAACAATTCCCTTAATTAGTAAACTTAAATTGAATAACTGGCGACGTAATTGACCCGCTAGCTGCGAGCTCGCCCGCGATCCGAACACTGTCTCACGCCTCTGCGTATGTGGAAGATATACAGAATAAAAATAATAGAAATGCAAGTAATGTAGCAGATAATAAAAATAAATGTTAAAATATAAATGTATGTGTAGATAGTGTCGCGTCGTCAATAAGTGATGCGCGCGCTGTCACCGCTCGCGGCACTTCCGCCGTGAATTGTTTATAACACCTCTCGTCATATCCACCGAGTTCGTTCAACAAACACTTTACAGACATTGACGATGTTTTATTTTGTAATCATTGTTTATTTAAACTTCACGAATCAACTAAGTACAATCGATCACACAATTTTATTGTACTCGTAAGAGTACCGCATTCTATTAAGTACTATAGTAGCTCTATTAATGAAAACAATATGAGTACATACTTAAAACTAGAATACAAGTTCAAATAAATATGGAAGCTGATAATCACTTCCCCCTCAGAAGTTTAAAGGCTTGATCCACCATTGATCGTTATATACCTAAATAAGTTAACTTTCTAAAATTATAATATAAACGAATCCTATATGTCGGCTATAAAACTTGATAAAAATGATAATTTTATTCATATTTCTTTTGCATTCACATTCGAATAAAAGTCAAAAATGTAATTACATAACATGCATTTGACATTAAACTACTATAACGTATAGCAGTAACTACATCCGCATCGAACAAACGACTTAAATTTATCTAAACAGAGCACCCGAACACAATACAATCCATTTAATGTGTTCAAAGCACGTACTTAATTTAGGATCAAATCAGATAATGGGTTACAAACGCTACAGCACTAAGGAGATACGTTCGAGTCGAAAGCATTAGAGGCGCAAATGTACGGCTCATTTGGCGGAGTGGCGGAACGTGGAGCCATCGTGCCGCGATATATAACCGTCGCAGATCAATCGCGTGTTTCCATTAACTCGATCGCGTGAACCACCGCGCGCCGCCACTGCATCCACACTTCTCCCCGAAACTGATGTACGAGCTACGACTCCCTTTGTGAACGTCTTTGTTACGTCGTTACGCCAATTTTATCGAATGGGAACAATTTTGGTCCTAATAGAATGCCTCGTGGAGTTCCGTCGCGCTTTTAACTTTCAATTCAGAAATATCATGAACACGCGAGTCGGTGGAAATGTTCTTCAAATGGAAAATGCTAGTTTGGTGGGTGATGGAACAGAGCGCTTGTAAAGGCAAAATATAAATTTAAATTTATACACTCGTACTTGTACAAATTTTCAATAATTTTAACTGTAAGTAAAACTTATAAATACATTTCCTTACTACTTATCAATTTACGAAAATCTCTAAAAATGTTACCTTATACATATCTGTCAACAAGCCACAATCCCAAACTTCATTGAGTGCTAAATTAAATCCATTAATTACACGCTAATAATATTATTCCGTGCCAGAGTTCGTAAGGCTGTCGTGGTATAACAACAAACCATTATAACCACTATAATTTGATTACTATTGTAAATGCGTTTGCGTCCATCTGGAACTCGAGTACCAATTCCACGCCGTTGTCGCTGAAGATCAAATTATAACTAGGGCAGCGCCGCGGGTCGCCGGTCCGCCTTCCCGTCGCTTTCCCGTCGCTGTCCCGTCGCCGTCCCGTCGCTGTCCCGTCGCCGTCCCGTCGCTGTCCCGTCGCCGTCCCGTTGTCGGCCCGCAGCTGTCTCGTCGTCGTGTCGTAGAGCTTCATATGTATGATTTTGGTATGTACCAAAATCGCATTAGGACGAATTGTGTGAGATCGTAAGTTACGAGTACGACACTGGGAATTGCATTACGTTGCTTAGCTACCGAGGGCGGGCTAAATATACGAGTATATCTTCAAATAAATAAGAAACCGATCTCTCGTTGCAATGTTCAGTTGTACTGGAGACCTTCAAATATGACCGTTTCGAATAGTTTTAGATACACGGTAGCAGTGGACAGCAGGGAAGGACAACACAGCTGGCGGCGGCCGCGCGGCGCCGAGACCGAGCGATATGGAATCATTCGAGTCCGAGCGCTCTCGTGAGCTGTATTTACTGCTTTGATTGAGCTGGAATAAGGCTGATTTATGATTCCACAGACGAGATTTATTCTTTGGGATTGGAACCTCGCTCCGTCCCTCTCGCTCGCGCGTGGCTTCACATTTATCAAGATTCGTATTGATGCAGTTTGCGAAACAATTGCTTTTACCATTCCTATCTAGTTACGGACGAGAACTTATTTGTTCTCTGTTGAAAAATCCTATGATTTATTGTGACCTACTTTGATACATACATTTATGTATCGGACTTACGAAGCAAACTTTTGTATTGACAATAGCGATTAAACATAGTAAAACTATTTTGAAATCATCATCATCATTATGGATAAAATTGAAGACAATTCGAGTACATACAATTTACATACGAACTCCATATTGCTACGTACAGAATGCCTGTTAGTGAGGTACTTCCGTGTTATTAGAGATTCAGTGAGTCGTGCACGTGTCTGCCGCGCGCTGAATGAGATCGCGCTACAATGACTACCATTGCTACGCCGCTACACTGTACGCTACGCCACGGTCTACGCGACTACGATTCACGCGCTTCATCCGTAGTCGCTACGCTACGTGTTTAACATAACAGCTCGTTACGAAGGTGGCAAATGTGTATTTTCTTGTAATTCTGTCTATAATAAAAGTAAATTGTCACATGAACCCTAATCCAACATATTTACATTGTTTAATCACCTAGCTATTGGTCGCACTTCTGAAAGTAGGTAATGATGATGAATGTTCTGAAAGTGGTGATGTTGTAGGCAAACGCGTACATAGAGAGTGAATAAACATTCATAAATTGTTAATTGGCCTAATTTAGTGCGACTTGATAAAGCTCTTATGAGACTATTATTAGCTCCACGAGATGACGTAATCGCTCAGAACTGAGCACAATAACCGGGTAATTGCCGCCGACGACCGATTTCGCATTCGAAACTTAGCGCACGACGTACACCCGAAATCGGTTCACGTGTAATAACTTTGAATGTAACGCGCAAACGACCATAAAAATAATTTTAAACGTACAGCGTTTCATTAAAATCGCGAAATATACGAGTAAAATTATAGGTGCAATATTTCGGCACGGATTTGTCGGATTAATTGCGACAGGGAAAAATACAATAACGCAGCAATAAATCAACGATAGAGTGCAATGAATAGTAATTACTCATCGCTCGTCCGGACGTGGCGTGCGGCTGCGGCGCGCAGCTGCGGCGCGCGGCTGCAGCCCGGGGCTGCGGCCGCGGCTTATATAAACAGCGCGGCAGTACCGGAGTCGCCTGACGAGCTGCGAACGGGCTGCGAACGGGCTGCTTAATCCGGTGTCCGATATCGGCCCGGTACAACTGACTCACTCGTTAAATCCTGCGATATTGGAGATTTCGAGCCATCACGTGAATAACGTTTCAGTTGAAATAAAAGTCCAACATCCGACTTATTGGTGTCTTATGTATTTTATCAAACTTTTTACTAGTTTAAATGTAATATTAAAGCTTACCGTTCTTTTTCTAATATAAACAATGCGCTAGCGAAAATTATACCTAGAACGATTTTTCCTACCTAGGTCCTTTTGCCTCTAACATAATAACTGAAATGAGAAACGTTTCACAAAAAAAAGTAATTGTATCGCAATATCTAAACGCTGACACAGCCCTGGCACCCGCCGGCGCCGCGCGACAGCCTCGGCCGCTGTATTAGTCGGAGCGGTGTTTTCGTTATCGTTTATTGTTTTCCTAAATGCCATTAAATTTTCATCGGCCATAAATAACGCATCGGATGACAGCTGCGAGCTGCAACGGACGCACGGTACGCGGTAATACACCGTACTGCACCGTACCGCTCAGAACCACGCCGTACCGTACCGTACCGCACCATATCACACCATAATACCGCATCATATCGCACCATTTCACATCGTACCGCATCGCACCGCACGAAAATTTGTGCTCTCATTTTGCTTCAGGCTTCAATAAACGATCTGTTTGTAACGGGCAACTCATGAAATATTCAACTTCATGTCATTATATGGCAGTATGTAATAAATTGTTTATGATTCGGTACTAAAGTTCCATTTATCGATAGTAATCGATTAAGTTAGGTTAGCGTCACTTTTCGAATAGTTATTAAATAAACGATTCTATACGTACCGACCAGTTAGTAATACAACTCAATATAATGCTTTATTTTATTGATTAACGAGTTATCTTCGAGAATAAAAAGATAGCAAATCGGTATTTTGAGTTATTACAGAGTGAATGTAGATATGTAAATTGATGAATAAAGGAAAAGTTAAACGTTACAGGATCCTAACTTAATGTAATTTAGAGTTAAAAATGTTTGATGAAAAATAAAATTTTTATGTTACTACTATGCGATGCTTGGCCGATTATTTCTTTCACAAAAGACACCAGATGCCGCTATGTAATAGTTTAGTTGGCATCATCCTGCAAACTACACACTAGTAGGTGCACAGCTCGCAATCTCGCACCATAGAGGGTTTAATTACGGGAGTTGGAATGAATACATTAGCTGGAACTTGCGCCAAGTTTTAACATTAATCGTCGCTTATGATTAATATTTATAATGATTTCATGCAAACGACTTTCGATGGGTGCGCCGCTCCGGCCGCGGGCGGAGACACCCGCGCAGGCTCCGGCGCCCGCAGCCCGCTGGCCCACTATCAGCCCTTTCGTACTTTGACCTAACGTGTCTTATATTTCAGAACTAATGACCCTCCCACGCTAAACCTTTTACCTATTATCTCTCGGGAATAAAACCGTTTCCAGAGGAAATTATTATCTTACAAACATCCTGTCATATTAGTTAGAGACTTGTCGAATTTCATATAATAATAGGCCCTGTCGATTTCGCGTAATACTAACACAGACAGACAATAATTGGTAATAAATTGTTACAGTCCTTACATTGATAAATGTGGGTAACTGTATTAAAACTTACAAAAAATATTCAGTACAATTCATATACCGAATTCTTCGAGTTTTATCTTTAGCATTAAAATGTAAGAGACGTGATAATCACGATGTTAGAAGTGTTATGCCGCCCGCCATAACATGCAAATATTTGTTGTCTGTGAACGAAAGGAATCGGTAATTTTTCCGTAGCTAGCGACCGAGGTGATCGGTTGCCGTCGACGCCGAAAAGCCTTTACTTACAACGAACAATCCTAAAAAGCGGCGAATAACGAGAAACGAAGTCGATGGCGTCAACGCTTTGATCAAAATTAATTGAAAGGCTGGCAAACGTATTTTCATTTGTCCAAACTGCCGTAATTATAAAGCTTATTACTGGAGTACCTTTACAAATTGTAAATAGTAATACTGGCTGCGTCGTGATTAAGACGTCGGCTGCTTCCGGCCGCCGTATTGTTTGGTCGCAGATCGCGCCCGCGCCCTTCGATGCCCATTACCATTACCCTTACGTTCATTTATAATTTATTTATAACGATGAAGGCCGGTATTTATTTGTTGTTACTACTTTACTGTTTCGCGTGGCGATAAGGTTTTTGAGTCATTAGGTTCATTCTTGCGCGATACGTAATAATAACAATTCCTAGCATCGTTTCCTAAGAATACGCTCGACGGGTCTCTGATAAGATTAGCAATGAAATAACTTACTATACCAGGAACTAAGCAAACTCTACGGGGAAATAAAGGAGCTACGTTGGTAAAGGCTTATTTAAAGTCTGGTTTGTGTCGCGCGGCCGACCGCGGGGCTGACGGCGGGAAACATACGACGTGTAATTACTTTTAATCGCTCCTTACTTTTACCTGCTCCTGTCATTTGACCTATGAATAAAATATTGATATTCCTAAAGTGTAATTTAGTCTCTCCATTTTATGGTAATACAATCGTATTACAAATTCATAATTATAGCTTACATCATTGTATCAAAAATAATTCGTGTTATATGTATAGGTACCTAAATTATATTTTAGAGAAGCAAGTATTACTAGGGAAAAAAGCTTTTACTTTATTATGTTTACGACCAGGTGTAGTGAAATAATATTAGACATGGGAATGTATGTCACGTACATAACAGAAACGAGCTAATTGTGTAAATACCAAACGACGACGTAACAACAAAACACGACAACCGACTTCCCTCAACACCGCCGTTATCACCGCGCGGCTTCACAATGATACCTAATTAAATTGTAAAGTTCACCGTTAAGCAGAACAGCACTCAAAGTTAATGTTTAGAACCGAGATTGCAGTACAAAGCCGTTCGAAGTACTCGTACTGCTAGTATTTGTACTGGAGGCTTTGACTTTGTGGCGAGCGCTCGGCGCAGGCAGCGCCAGATAAGGAACTAATTACCGACCGCTGCCTCGCCCACCTTGTCAGGCCGCTGCCGAGAGAGACACCACTGCAATCTCTACTCTTAAATAAAATAAAAACACATAACTTATAAGAAATGTGACTAGATTCGAAGTAGCTACATTTGACGAAAACGTCTGAAAGAAACGATACAGCGACTTTCCAATCACGCTTTTCAATAAGATGTTCTCGGTGAACCGGAGTAGGTACGTGACTTCGCCAGCCCAGTACCACGTTCATCGAATTTTGCTACACCTGCAACTCGTCAATCGGTCGGCTAAAGTGTGGGAATTGCTATAACAGACAAAAAATAAAACCTCATTTTGCTTCACGTGTTTAAATATAAATGTTATCACCATACACTATGGTAACCTTTGGACAATATTTTCTGTCTTTTTACTGAGCGCTCAAAGATGAGCTTTTAAATAATATGACTAATCATAATATTTTTGTCGTAAACGATATCAATAAAGCTTAGTGCGTAGGCCGGCGCGCGGTACACATTGGTGCTGATAAATTCCGACACACAGCAGTTGCTACTCACAACCCTAGATATTTATTACAAGGCGCTCTATAAAGATAAAATTGCCAATACACTTTTTATCCATTACTATTCTCTTCGCCGGGGAGGACCCAAAACATGTGCGACACTATTAATAGCCGTATGACTACGACACTGTGTAACTAAGGGCATTTAGCTAATAAGCTTACGTTGAAGTAATTAATTGTTTAGACCCTTGCTTAATTGGAGTTTATACACAATATTTTATTGGTGCTATTTAATGATGAAGGTTGTAATAGTCTAAATTGGAGCGTATAATACAATAGTTAGCGCGTGATTAATGAAATCGGATTGACTCAGTTTCTCAAGAGAAAATATATATACGTAACGTACCTATACCTAGACATACATAAACGTACATATCTACTTATCACTTGACATGTATGTAACATTTTTTTATTAAATATTATAAAGTAGTCAAGACAGCAACGTTACGATAATACGTACTTTAGATTATAGTACCTACGAGTAGGTATCTGCATAATGTTTGTGGGACGGACTCGACACTGCCTTGCCGTTGTGTTACAGTGTTTGGGAATCGAACGTAACCCGCGATTATGACCGGTTGCCGTCGGCGAGGCATCGACGCGTCATAAATATCATTAGGGCTCGGCGGTGGCCGCTCGCCGCTCGCCGGCTCGGTATTAGCATACGCGCACCTGCTCTCGCCGCTCGCTCCACTCTCGCCGCTCTCCCTGATTAATTATTGAAGTTACAGCGCCGAATCACGTGTCTCGTCGGACCCTCCTCGTTATGGCCCGAATTAGTTCCCGAGCCTAATTGCCCTCGATTGCCCTTTATGAAGAACGTCCACGACTCCACTGCCGAAACGCTCGAACGGAATTTCCATTTCGGTGACTATGCGGAACTATTTTAACTGTAATTATGTTAGCCACTTGGAAGGAATTTCACTTCGAAAGCTCACTAGCTGTCTCGATGCAGGCTACCGAAATTAACTCGGAATAGAATGAGCGGCGAATCATTCACTGCACCCTAATTATGCAACGTCAAATGATTTTTTGTGTTCCGGAACAAAGCATGTTAAGGCCGATCACACATTGCATTAAAATTTGTATTACACCATGAAGATACAAACATCTAATTTTCTATAAACATTCGTAATGAATCAAGAACTTGTAGCTTAAAAAACATTTGAATGTGGTAAAAAAAGATCACGATGAAATGTACTGAAACCCCCGCTCTGTGAGTACCTACTTTTTATACAAGAATATTGTATTTTCTTTTCTTTCCTTCTTCTTTTGCACAAATTGCTATACTGGAATGCTGAGATAGAGCATAACATTGTGTCGCTTAGGTCGCAACCTTCTAATCCGCAGCATATTTTATTGAAGCATTATGTTTCTCTATAACTTAACCAAGTGATTATGTCGTCGTCCCGTCGCTCGCTCCTCAACTTCGTACAGCACGGGCGCGGCGTTCCGCTGCCAGTGACAAATGAATTTGTAGCTCGCTTTAGACTGCAATTCAACACGAGACCGCAACGTTGTCGTGTCGCGCCCGTCCCGCAGCCGCCGCGCCCGACCTCTGTCTGTAACGTAACATCAGAATGGGGCAAATAATTCCTTTTACTTCACGTTCCACAGTTTGTTACTGGCATGACTGATTGCATTTTGTTTTATGTTTTGAGTGTTATTTCCGTTACGCTCTAGCTCTAGCCGGTATGTTGTAAATATGTTTTATTACGAACAGACACGCAACGTCGAGGTACGTGGAATTATTTCTGACACTACCAAATAAATGTTAGTATACTCGTATATTGCTGATAAATGATTTTTTCGAAATGTGTCTAAACAGTCTAAAAGTGCAACACCAAACGAAGATACCTAATAACAATAATTCATCTCACTGGTACCTAACCATTCATTCTTGTTTGATTCGTCGCTTGTAACGTTTAAGTTACCAGTTAGGTCCCTGTGTGTCCACCTAGGATACTGCCCACACAACGCGGACAATTTCATGACAAGTAACTTCATCATAATCTAATTTCACAGTAATTAATTACGACGAACGGACGTGGCATCAACGCTGGCGCCGCCGCCGCTCTTAAAGAAACCGCACGAAGGTCCGCTCACTGCTAGCGTCACCGCCGACCCGGCGAACATCTGCGTCATCCGTCTTTGTTTTCACCCGTAATTTCACATTTTGATCCTTTGACTTCCGAAGAACTTCACGAACTCGTTTCGTTAGTTGGCGGCAAGTATGTAGATTTTAACTCATGAAGGGGCTGTCTTCGGGAGAATGTGTAGTCTCGCGTTTCGCTTACAATAGTTATGCTAATGCCGTATCGAATTTATTACCGCGGGCAGTGGAGCGAGCGGCGGCGTCGCTGGCTGCTTGCATTGTACCTACCGCCGCCTCTGTGTGATATACGCTCATTGTTCGAGCACCTATTTCGTGCAAAACTTTGTTTAGCTAAAGTTTTACTGAGTGCTCTACTTTACAGTTATTCTGCTCCTATATTGCGAGGTGCTTCGTTTTAATAAGGGGATGTTAGGAAACGTTTAAAATAATTTGCGGAACGTGTGGCCGTTATTAATATTTTCGTTATTTGTGGCTGCAGTCTCGGTCTTAAACGGAACATCGAAGTAAATAGTCACTACGATGTTTCGTGGGTCTCGCCGACATCATAGATGGTGCTAGCCTAGGTTCGAGTGTTTTCCATCTGTCATCTATCAACAACGTCTGTCTGGT
>LGAG01000179.1:12584-44274 GCA_001278395.1 Lerema accius
ATCTCATTACGCTGCGATAGTTATTTAAAGAGTCATCACATTCGAATTGACTGTTGCGAATAGGTTGCGATCGTATTTTAGGATTGGTTTACTGTATGTTATGTTGAAGTACCTTCTTCTAGCATGCCCAAGAATCGGATCCGTTAAAAGTCGTTCATCCTAGACGAGTGAGCCGTGAACATGTCGTCCGCGGCCCCGCAGACCCTCGTGGCATTCTTTCACCGTCGCCGAGAAATCAGATATATCGATGATCTCAGTGTCTGTTTACTAGTTACTATTCGGCGTGTGTGTCGCCGCCGGCCCATTGACGGGCGACACCTGCGGCGGAACCGGTCGTACGCGACGCCGGCTCTCGCCAAACTGGTTAATTGTCCATAATTATTTATGCGCTAGTCTGCGGGCTAGCTTCAGCTATCGACCGCACGCGTCATTCTCCATACATTTTATAAAGATTCCATGTTCTTATGCTCTTGCCAATTTATTTATGTTTTATGATCGATATGTTGTTAGGAAACTTAGGTACCTACCTACCTCATTTAATCTTACACCCCATCAACAATTACACTGCTGACTATAACGGCCCGTTTATAAATCATAATTTTATTAACAAGAAAGTAGTAAATTTTTTTTGGTTATTTTTTTATACGTCGTAATAGCCCTGTAAACCTTGTCTTCCTAGGCGAGGCGAAAATGCACGAAATTTGCCGAACTAAGTCTCAACAAGTGTCCACCTTGAAATGAGAGGGATCTAGCGCCATTATCTGGTTATTACTAAACTACTTATCAACTTACTTAAGAGTAGTTTAGTCATTGTAAAGTATCTGTATGGGGACAAAGACCTACTTAATTAGGGGGTTGCAATCTATGCTACCCCCTAATTAAGTTACAGAATTACCTACACAGAATATACAGTTACAGAATTACCTATAGGTTAGCCCTTAATTTTTATCATCTCCTAGTAGGTCAACAGAGCGTGAGTGTTTTTCACTACTTTTCCATCCGTGAGTGTTGGACAATATTGCGGCTCAAAGGGGACACAGTTGCAATGTGTTAATAGGGTTGCCACTCGACGTGTTTTTTAAAACCTAGTGAGAGTTCATAATTAGAGATAAAGGGTTAAAATAAAACGACAATCACTAAAGAATAATTAGTCGTATGGTACTTTTTTTATTTTTGAATTATTTTATGTCAATGAAAAATGTACATAATATTTTTTTTACTGTCCAGATACGAATGGACGAAGTAGAAATGGAATTGTTTTTCCGTACCTGACAACAGTTTTATTGTCCTTCGTTATCTTATCACTGAATACGTAATCAGTGCTTCAGCTGTACGTGTTTACTTTCAAATTATCTGCAACTTCTTGATTAGGTACTTTCACATTACGTTCATGACTAGATATATTAATAATAGGGATTGTTTAAAATCCGTCACGTATTGAGCGCAATTTACTATTAACCAGTCATTTTTAGCTTAAGAGTGACAGCATTGATATTATACAAAGATTAAGTTATAAGCTTACTCGTCGTAAACACCCCAAAATTACCCAATTGGACTGTTTTATCTTCTGTACGAACGAGGTAGCAAATTACCGCAAAGACAATAAGCACACATGGGATATAGCGATTAACAGTTTTTCGATATTTTACTAATGAAAAATATATTAAAATAATATTTAAAGTATGAAAAGTAATTGCTGGCAACCCTAGTGAGCGTCAGTGAACTCGCGGCTGATGTGCCGACGCGATGCGTTGCGCGGTTGAGGCGTGCGTCATGTCACACGGTTTGATTCCGGATTGATGGCGCCGGCCGCTCACTACCGCGCCGCTGACGGCTGACGCTCTTTAGGGAATGTCAACCGTTTAATAAATAATCAGCCTTATTACCCGCCTGTGTCAGAATGAGGGTGATGTTTGTATGTTTGTCCAATTGTCTCACATTTTGCACATTTTATTTGGATTAAAATTCATTGCATAAATATGAGGTGTCAGCAGATTTGTATCCAGTGTAAGAGTTGCATAAAGCATAGGGGCCATAAACAACCCCCCCCATTTTTAAACAATGTTTTTTTTATATAAATGATGACTAGTTCACATTAATATCTAATACCTGCGTAATGACGTCAGCACATCACTAATGTTGTCTTCCGTATTCGGCTATTTCGGATGTTTGATTAATGAATCCCCATTCTGCTTAGAAGCAAGAAATATATCTTTAACAGAAGGGTTGTTTGACCAGATGGCCGTTCAATCTTGCGGGGTGAGCCCCTGTTTGCTCACCCTTAATAAATCTTTGATCGATTACCTGACGCCCACCGTTATGATTGTATTGTAAGCTTCAGAACTGAACTGATTTGATCCACGTTCTTATTTTCTTTCGATGATATTAAATATTAATCAGAACTTGTATGTTTTTGCGGGCTATAGGGGTGTAAAATAAAGAAAAATATAGACGCAAACACGGCGGAATAATTTTTTTCGTCATCAGTCATTAACGCGCGTCATCCTTGCATTTACGAGTAAATGTCATCATTATGCCACGGGACCTGAAGTCTTCGCAAAGGATATTTACTAAGAAGTTTATTAATGTTTGCTGATATACGATGACTTGTCTCTATTCTATCGTCTCGATATTCCCTCAAAATTCAATTAAGTTTAATCAGTAATTATTATCGAAGCGTAATCATGGTGTGACAAGGATAGCTTGCATATCGAAGTGTCGTCAACAACGGGGCGGGTATTAACCACTTATGTAGTCATGATATTTGCATGCATGCATTAGATTCTAATTACACGGGTACGCCCCTTTACAAATGCGCAAAGGACTCTAAAGTGTAAACACAAGTGGGATTATACCTCTTCTATATTATTGTACAGCAAAAATCACCATCAGTGTACAAGAAATTCGTTGGTTTCTTCCTACGAATTTTGGGAGAGTTGGGGGGCTAAACATGAATTCCCTAAACGAAACGTACTTGTATATTGGTTCTCAACAAGACATAGGTATTGTGAAGCCTACTTTTAAGGCATGAAAGCCATAAATAATTAAGGAGTTATTCAGTAAATCAATCATAAATAAAATAGAGCAGTGTATAATTATGTGTACCGAAGTTTACGTTAGGCTGTTACTGCAGGCACTCTTTAAGCTCCTTTTGATGTTAGTTTAAATTAAAAATTTAATGTCTAATGCCGTCCTCTAACCTCTGCCTATCTTTTATTAACCTGTCATTGTAGACCATGTCCCAGTCTTCCTAGGCCTTCACTCCAATGGCTAATAAGTTCCTAAATACTTAGCTTGTTCGGAGAAATGATGCAATCACGGATTCATATTGCTAATTGTTTGTGACAAAAGATAACTCGATTTGGGTTCAAATACCCACTTATCTTTGAAAATAATGTGTTACCTACATTTGCTTACCAACTGTCTTATTTAAACCGGGTTTTCTTAAAGATTAGTTCTGTACTATGTTTGGAACACAAAAGAACTTGAATGCTTCCTTTATTATTTCAATGTCATGTTGTTTATTAAAAAAAACTATGGTCTACCACTATCCTGCTAAAAATAATGTTTGTTTGCTTGTATTTAATCCGGTCTTGCGGCTATTTTCGATAGTTGATAATATGTATCTACATAATTTTACTCACTGACACGTATAACCACTATAGGCTATGGTATTTTAACAACAGTCCCTTTAAATATAATTGTTATCAATCGTTACTACTTAAGTTACTGAGGATCACCATGTCACTGCATTCTGAGACCACAGTTGCACGCTAGGGCTAGCAGTTTCTCAATATTTTATCTATCGTAAAAAGTCTTATGTGATTGGGTCAAACCTGTAGTCTATGCGCCATCTAGTGTTAAACGATTATAAGTATCTGAATTAAATCAATTAACTAATGGAATATGAGTTGTAAACATTATGAAACCTATTTTTCAATATCTTCCAAACGACAAGTCTTTTAATCATGAAGACTCAGTATTTTGAAAATTAAAACACCATTATTAGATTTTTCGTCCCAAAAAGTTGTATCTTACAATTTTTATTGCAGTTGGTGGAGCCGTTTTCTCAAATTCTTTCTTATACATTTACATAGATATGTATAACAATGCTACTCTGTCTCTCATCTTCATACCAAGTTTTTTTGTCTCCTCTCTTTACGCACAATAGTAAGCGTCGAGTGGCTCAAGTGGCAGCCCTGGGCTAGCGGTTCGGCCACCGGTAATCGACCTGCATGATGCTGACTCGATGCTATATCGATTACCTTCTCCGATTCCCTTCTCGGTATCGACGACGACTCGGCTCCGCTCGTTTTGTTGCTTTCCAATCCGAATGCCATAGATAGCGTTTGTTTCTCTCCACTATCCAAATCGATCGTTCTATTTTTCTTTTTCTCATCCTCCATGCCGCTATCGGCCTCAGATGGCGTGTTTCTATTATCTTAATCTGTTTTTCAATACATTACGACAGTGCCATTTACTTTTAATTTTGTATTAATTGGTAACTTGGGAAGATTATATGAATGTGCGGCTATGATTCCTCATCTTATTTGAATACAAGATTTAATCTCACTATCTTTACATAATTATAGGCGAACGCTATTACTAGCGAGTTAATGAAGGAATGTCGTTATACGTTATCCAAATTCTGATTAAAAGTAATGATTTCTCTATAAATAGGTACACCTATGTATACATCGAAATTAAACAGCACTCGAGTTGGGGTTTTACCGCATCTGAATCATAATGGAGACAGTCTCGTAGGTAAGAATGCCACAATCAGACAAAGTCAAGGTAAAAAATCCAAGAGACGAACTAATTAATAACGTAGAATAACTTGTTTTACGTCCAGAACATGGTGCGTATGTCAAATTTTTGCTCGATGTAGCTTCATTAGCGTCAGTAGCGTCATACACCACATACCGATCAGCAATCAGATGGACTATGCATCGTGGAATTAGTCAATCAACACCAATAAACACCTCATTCGAGTAGTTACTCGTACGAGTCGCGCCCACACTGCCAGCTCGATTATACCAGTACACGACTGCCCGTTTGATCGAGGTGTGTCCGACTTCGGTGACGGACAGTCGCACGCATCCGCCCACATCGTACGCTGAATCGAATGTTGAATCGCCATCATCGTCAACTGTTCTAAGAGGCAAATGAGGTGACGCCTCATTCTGAATATTCATCGATCCATCCTCTTTCGCCTCAATCATCTTTGCATTCTGATTTCCTCCGCTTAGATCTTGCCGCCGCGGCCGGTTCCGAGTATATCGCATCTTTTAAAGATCGTATTCATCTGAAAGCTATCAACGTAATGAAGTGATCTCGCTCGTAAAGCATACGTCGTCACTTCCTCGGTCGTGCTCGTGGCTCGACTAAATTAATGCAATATCTCAGATTCCTTGGCAAGGGGATGTTTCTATGCGAGTTTCCTATTCCCGCGTTGGCTTCAAAGTCGACGGTGGCGCCGAATCCACGTTGACAATCATTTGACGAGTTCGATCTACATTCAAAGATAACTATCGAACAATGATGTCACTTTTACGTAAGCCATTTATTTGTAGTGCAAACGGTTTGCGATAATACTGTACATTATCAACTGTTGATACACTATAAAGTTCCTTAATTGTGTAAATATTTATATTCGCTTCTAAAATATTTGAAGCAAGTTTTAGCGCTATTTTAATTCCAATTATTTGTACTAAAGTACTTACAACGATCGGTCTTTCTTTCTTATATTTGGTGGTGTACATAATTTACTACAAAATTGCATTCAATATTGATATTGGCTCTCGGATATAATAAGTCGAGGCTGTTTTATTTTGGTTATCAATTTTTCTTATGGAGACGACCCCATCTCGTGGTCAGAAACCTGTATCATTAGCAACATTAATCAAACCGCCATATTTTTCCGACTGGTTATTTTTTGCGCCCTACGTAACACAAATTTCGTGTTTCATTCAGAATTGTGAGCAAGAAGTTTTGGACGCTGCGATAAAACTGCGATTGTAAACTAACATTAAATTTCGTCGCCAGTTTTTAATGATGGTGATATCAAAAGAGTGCATGTAGACGAATTAATTTGAATCGAACGTGGCTCTGACGACAATATTTCAGGAATGGTTGCCAAAACGCGTCTACTACTGTTGGACATCCGCGCTTATCAAAAAAATGCGACACGTGCCACCGGATTGACGCAATATTATTTGGAAAGGCCCATCGTGAGAGAATTCGATCTACAGTTCAGGGATAAAGAGTGCATATTGAGAACAGAGTGACAAGATGTGTTATGATTTGTAAGTAGAGAATGAAGAATCCTCTATTTAAAATCTTATTAGATAAAATGGTCACATGGGGCAGTTGGTATAATTTTGTTTCGTGGAGATGTACTCGTAATTACGTGCCAAAAACATTTAATTATGAGACGTTCCTTCGTGGATGTAAATCAATTTAGGGACCACAATAGATTTCTATCAATAACAGAGAGTTCGAATTAACAAAATAGTGATGGATATTTTAATGTCCTTTTCATGTCTTCAATATAGTCTATATTATTTTTTCTATAGTTCATGGTCTTTAATAAATGAGATCGTTAATTAAAATAAAAGTCATTATGATGTACCTACTATTAGATTTTTGACCAAACAATATGCGATCAAAATTGTAATTTTTATTCCAAGCAAGTTTTGTATAAACTGCGCCATCGCGTCGAGCTCGGACGGCGGACTGTTCTAGGAGGTCATCATATCGAAATGTCGTATTTACATCCGTTAACGCTTAATACGTCATACCACAAATGGATTACTTACTTATTAAACTACTACCATCTAGAAATTTATATTACGTTTTGTTTGTGTGCTTTGTTTGATATGTTGATACTAAGTTCACAAATATGTCGAGCACTGTTGAATCCTTACGATTTTCTACAAGGCTAGTTTGTTGCTTAAGACTAATTAGAAAATACTTAACCTACTACTCATTACATTAAGTTAGCGAGGCATAGCCACTGATTTTCAGTGCGAACCTATTCCTCGTTACGTGTCCAGTTTGGTTACCGTGCAAAATGTAGTTTTGTACCAATGTTGGGCACGTATTTGTCTCGATATTGGTATTGGCGGTGTACGGCAGTACTGGGCCAACATTTGGGGCCAACGTTGGGGCCAGGATTGGAGCGTAGTGCGCGTGGGCCGCAGCCGCCCGGCGCCGACGCCGGCGCCACCCGACATGTTATAATTCGGGCGGGCTATTTCTGTCGATTCACACGCGGCCGCGCAACGCTACGTGCGTATTACGTTTTTTTCGAATTTAAAACCTCGCCTGCAATGGCGCTCGGAGGCATAGAATGCACGTTTTTTGTTGCGGTCGTTATTTGTCTTTACAACGTGCCGATTTAAGCGTAACGTTTCTCGTGAAATACCGTACGTTAGAGTCGACTTGGTATGCAGCGCTGATGGTCCCGTGTACTTCGCTTTTACTTTTGAAACATTAAGGCTAAGGAATTGTTCCAATTAATAAAGTATTTTTATTAATTGTTCAATTAATAGGTAATTATAGATATCTAAAATACTAGATGATTAAATAAATTAATAGTCACGATTAAATATCCACGACTTGTAAATTTCTATTTAGTACAACATTAACAGCTCTCATTATGTAAACATTTGTTCGTCTTTTGTGTAGCGTGTAGAGCCGTGGGTCCACCAAGGGTCCGATTCTGCTAACTTAACTGAGAAATTAACTATTTAGATTTTATTGAGACTGTAGACAGAAATTAACAAAATCTAAACGCTTCATGCTATTCAACCGAGACCCAACTGAGACTAAATCAAAGTATATTTGTAAATTAGCAGACTTGGGGCCGTGGCAACCACAACTACGAGTAGTAACGGTGGCGGTGGCGCTAACATTAATGTTTTAGTGTTATTTTCAAACTGTTTGCGTTCGCGGATAAATTCGTTTTGAGTTAATCTGATATTTATCGTTATGTGAACCACTTAGCTAGGAATTTGGTAGGCGAAATATCATTCGTAATAAACATTTCTTGCGCTATTTGCGAATACTACGAGCGAATGTTTGGATGATCTGTACATTTGCGTTGTTTTTTCGTAGGTAGATTGACAACGACCTGTAGTTTATGCAAGGATAAATAGATAGTTAATAGAAACGAAGGCCTTACCTTTTGGGATTGTAGGACTATAAAGGACATTTATTCGGACGTTCGGTACAGCAAAGTAGTTGTTTTATACCACAAGATGCCTTTTATTGAAATAATCATGAAATTCTTGCCATCTACAAGCTACACTGCATACTTAATTATTAGATACTTAATGTTACATGGAAACCTATCATCAGTGTAACTAGGGCGGTACGAAAGGATCCCTGAAGGGTGGGGCGCTACTACTGCTACTTTTCTAAGTGAGGATTACTACTAACACTTTTTCTAAGTTATAGAATCACGCGCCGGGTGTATAAAATGCGTTACGACGCTATTTCACTGTAACTTCAAAAATATTTAAAAGTTATGTAATAATCCGGCAGATGTTTGTAATAAGCGATATGTCGTGGTATTTGGCTCATAAATTCGTGGCCCCGCATGCCGGCCACGCGGCCCATGCGTCCTTGGTTTCCAAGTGCATCTCTTACAAGATTTATAGAACATTAGCTGCGATTTATAGTTTGTTTATTGTTTTAAATCTTCGTCGAATAGAATAGTCGTTAGCTATTTAGTTTTCAATATTAATTGCGGCTACCTAGATGAAATAGTTACAGTTCTAACTAACGATGTAATTTTTTTAATTTAATTTCATATTTTAAATTTTGACGTTAGTTAAGTGAGCTATCAGTTCCTAAGAATAACTGATTTTAATTTCCCCTTTGTTTTTTAGTAAGGAGCCATTAGGAAATAACAATAATTTTGTACATTTTATCTGTGCTGAAAGAATTCATTTCGCATAATATCGAGATAAAAAGCTGATAAAGCAAGATGTTATGTACCAATGCAAACACTAAAATGCTGGAAAAGATAAGTTGAACATGATAATTCAACTAAATTTCACTTTCATTGAATAGCGTAAACAACTCTCTTGTAGAAAATTGCATCCCAATTGTACCCAGAATAAAAGATATAGGAAAAGTTACTGAGTTAATTGAGTGATTGATCTTTTTATACATAACCCTTGGCTTTTATCTTAACCTTACTATATTTCCTTGCCGCCTAGTATAGGTATAGATAGCAATAAAGTTACGCGAATATGATTATTATGAAATGAACTGATAAAAGCCGACACGACACCATTCCGATACTCAGAATCCGGTGATTTTCCCGAAAGCACTAGAACATAATCCTAAATATAAAAATGCCTGACATTTCGCGGCTCGACCGCAATTCTGACAACAATTCTCCTATCGGTTGACGTGCCTAATTTCTAAAGAAACATGAAACATTAGTAGATACTTTTATTTCTTTGTTTACCTATGATTACCTAGCACTCCATATTGTACCTACCTACTAGTTAGCAAGTGTGATTTGATCTCCGATTTATTAAGGATCTATTTATCTAACTGCTCCGCAAATTCCTCGTATCACTCGACCAGACATGCACATTTTCTACACCCTATGTGCATATTGATACAGTTTATAATGACACTCCATAATTCATAACGACCTTTCTCTACGGAACGATAATAAACCTTATTACAATGTCTGTAACGCGTATGGAAATACCTCCACGCACAATGTCGGTACTGTCTCCTTTATTCTATGCGTATCGTCATCTGCTAGCATTCCAGCACCCGATTCTCTAATATATACTCTAACTGCACGTAACATGATCCATTATGAATTGACAGATTCCATCAATAATTGAAACGCGATACAACAAGCTCGCGTATTGAAATTTAAACCGTGTCACTCAAGTTATATAACATAAATCCGCTCGCACTCTGCGCGGCGAACGCGGGCGGGTTTAAGTTCTGTAGCAAATGTGTTAATGATTTCCAATTAACGCCGCCGGGAAACTGCACTTTACATCATCGATTCAGAGTCTTTTTTCAATCGAAGGGCCGAGGGTGGTTGTGATGTAATGATTTTGAAAGAAAACTCAGTCACGCCACTATATTATAGAGTCGGACGTTGCGAAAAGATTAGATGTAGAGAGAGATGGTCATTTGAATATAAGTTTTATTGAGAGCTCGTAAGGTTTCTAATTGCTTGTGCGGGTGTTCCGGTGGTCGGAGACGGGTCGACCGGTCGACGTTAAAGTCAAGAACTGATATTATTTATATCTCGTAGATGGCACTAGGCGTTTAGGGTCATTTACTTTCGGCGTGTCGTTTTGAGCGTCTCGCGGAATGCGCGCCATCTCATCGGCACCGCCGCTGTCCGCTGACTCATACCCTAGTATAGCGCCGGTAAATCTGTAAATCAGCGCTAATATCACTGAAATGCGTTGTCTGTCAGTTTTTATTAACAACCTGAATCACATTAGACACTTTATGACAGTTTTGAAATAGTGTTTTGAGTGCTACCTATAGAAATATGATCGTGCCCTGTTGCATTCTTCACTTGATTGACATTAGAAGTCCATTAGGTTGAGATTCCGTTGCTAAACGAGGGGACCGGGGTTTGATGCTCGGCCGAAACAGACATTCATGTGACGGAAAACTCTTCGATTTCCCATAGTGGTATTAGTTGTATACTGTTTTTCAATATGCCACCTGCTCACGGAGTATCCTATCCATCCATCATGGTGAGATTAACGAAGGTTTCGAAAGACTTGTAAGGCATGAAGTTTTCCTTATAAGTTAGATCTTTACTTAACACTATAATTTTTTTAGTAAGATCAAAGAGTTGCGTTATAGTGCGCTCCAATCAAATATGCAGGTGCATGCGGGCGATTGTTTAGAAATTTCTCGCGCATGCGCCGTTAAAACTTCTGGGAACGGGACGGGGCTCGTAAAATGTTATTGTGGTCGAGTTATTTGTATTCGAATATTGTCGAAGCATGTTGAAAAATTCACACTTCACACGTCCGCCGCCGGCGGCGCCGAATCGCAAATGATTGTTGATTGTTGCGCGACGCGCGTTCGGAATTCAAAAACGATAATGGCGCCCGAAAATCGGCGCTGGCAATGCGCGTGCGCTTCCTCTTCTTGTAAAGTGCGCTGTCGGTTTGTTTGTTCATATAAATTACATACTTTAAGTTGATTCATTGGAATAATAAAGAATGCAACCATTGTAAGTACGTTTGCTAATAAATTTGAATGTTATCGGTTGCAGCTATGTGTTCCGAGTTACAAGTTAGTCTCTACTTCGTGGCTGTGTTTTATAAATAACGTCATTTGAAATTTGTACAATACATGATTATTATATAACATCATCACCCATGGAATCTTTACACATTTAATTATTCGGATAAAATCATTACAAACGGTTGGTAGTTATCACTGTTTGACAGCTAACGTAGAAAATATACACGCACACAACACAACAGACATATCCAGGTGCAAAGCTAGTCGTGACACAGTACATGTTTAGGTTTTAAAATGGCGTTAACTAGGCCACAGATCGGAGAATAACAAACCCAAATGCACTGAATTACAATTTAAATTTTCTTTGGTCCACTCTTTTTATTTGGTACAAAGAATAAACACTGGAAATGTAAATAAATGTATGACTACACTCTATAACTACTTATGTATCGTGTCTCTTATTGGAAATAGTTTTGGCGGGCTTCAAGAAAAAAAAATTCATAATCAAGAAATGTATCGTAATCTTTTTAGGCGATCAGAAAATAATACGTATTTTCTATATCTAATCGGTGAAGCCGAAGATATCTAAAAAATAACTAATAACATAGTTTCGGTTCCTCATTCAACGACACGACTGCGATTTGATCTTGTATGAAAATGTTTTGGACGACATCGTTATGTCTGTGTCTCATAAGCAATTTATGCGACAGCAAACAACAGTAATCATTGTCGTATCGTTAAATAAGGAACCGTCTATTCAGACGATAGGTATTCAACAACAACGGGCAGGCTATAATTTGACACAAACCGCATTCGAAATTCAAATAATTTGAAAAAAAAGAAATAATAACCAGAAATGACAGTACGGGATTGTTTGGTTATGAGGTCAAAATACAGGGTCGGGTACCTGAGGGCTTGATCGGTCATAATTGACCGCCGGATTGCCTGTTTTTGTTTTTACATCGTTTTATGTTTAGCCGCGGGTAACGCGGTTGTTTGAGGGAATTGAAAAACTTGTTTCATTTTCGGATTTTTTAATAACTTCAACTTGGTCGTTTGCATTTTATATACTTCCGATACTTAATTATAATTTAACAAACATTGCCGAATTACTACCATCCTGTTTATTATAATTAAACCTTATATTTTGTTTGTTTGGGCTTACATTATTCGTTACAATAATAATGTCGAGCACTTATAGCTTAGTGATTTAAAACTAATTTAAGTGGTGCTTTTGGTACTCACGTCCATATACGACGAAGAAAAATACTTACATCGTAGCTCTATCCTCATTTATCGGCTATTTATTTTAAGAATTTCCACATCACTATATTAGAATAATGTCTACGAGTATAAAATACCTATACTGCCTTAAAATAGTAACACTATTCTAAGTATACTGCTGTATTTTAAAGAAACTTGGAAAAAGTTTTATAAATTTTAGAAGTCAATTTAGCAAATTGACCAAGAGGAAAATAGACCGTTGATTTATTTCCATGAAATAATCTTAATAATTTTTATGTAATACTTTTTAATTTTCAATAATTTTTGCGTCATTAAATGAATGTTTGTTTGTTTTGTTACAGAAACCCCTCCACCTCCTTACAGTCGGATCGCAATGGACGACGTAAAACCTAAAAGTAAGTTTGTTTTAAATTACATTTTTTAGTGTAATTGCGTAATCACTTCACCTCACTTAATTCGGCATTTTCTTATACGTCTCCTCACTTATTCGGAAAATGCGGCGATTAATAGCAATGTGTTTCTCAACCTTAGCGGCTCTTTGAGAAACACTGGTCTAGTGTATAAGGATCGTTGTTCCGAGAGCGGCGAGTGGCGGTCCTGTTAGACTGTTCGAAAAGAGTGGATCGAGGAATCCGGCCGGCCGGCGCCCGCGCCGCTTCCACGAAATTAGGGATGCCTAGTGATGTGCGCGCGTTGTCGATAAACTATTTCTGTTTCTCTTTTATCGAATTCTTTGTCATTGGTAATATATTAATTGCGTTATTTCCAATTGTGTTGGTAACTTTTAATAGACGACTTGACGATTATCGACGATTACTAATTATGTCAAACAATTAAGTACAGTTTCATTAACTGTCCCTCAACTCGGCCTTCCGTCTGACGTCTTGCCTAGGACTCAATTAATTAAGCTTTAAAAATGTTTTACATTATTTCAGTATGCCAATTATTTCATTATTATAGTGATTCTGTAAGTAAAATGCTGCATAAAAAGCGATTACGTTTATTTACATTGTAGCTCGCGCTCCACAACACGTAACATGGCTAGGTAGTATGTTTTTTCAAATAATATAATCTACTTTCGTATCTGTTTATTCAGTGATAACCTTCTTAGTTGTTTTGAGTTGTGATAATTGTACCTAGTCTATCGCTAGACACTTGTAAGTAGAAAATAAATAAATACTATTCGTTTTCAGACTATATTGAATCTTACTTCTTAAGCAATTATTGCGCTCATGGTGATAGCATATAAGCGATTCTTAGAGCTCGACGTAGTTAAGCAACTACGGGCGCGATCGCAAAGTTGATAGAAAACGGTCTGACGGCTAGTGGCAAAGCTTATTAAACGGTTACGTACCTCGGTGGGCACCGTAAGCCGTCGGTCCCAACTTAAACCATGTCGGAGGCCCCTGAACGGCATAAAAACTTGCGACACTTAGATTCACCACTAACTCCTCCACTAATCCGAACTAAATCATGGTAAAGTATGTTCTAGACCTTCTCAGTTATGAGGAGAGACTCGTGCTCAGTAATGGATCATTAATGGGTTGAGGCCAAACGATTATTTGTTCTTGGAAGTCTACCAGCACATCACGACTTAATCTTTTAGTCATACAGGAGTTCCCTGATATATAAGAAAGCGATTATGCATTCCTGTCTGTCTGTCTACTAACTATCTAAGCACACGGTAGTGCGGCAATTACAAACATTTATACACATTAATGCATCTCCCTTCTCTTACATGCCTATTATGAGATTTCTAAGAATTTCCCTTTCTTCAGACTATGATTCTCACAGAATCTGATTGAGGCATGTCGTGCCTTAATTGCGTAATGAATTTTTATGTATTTGGAGGGTCAGAATGTTTTATGACTTATATTTTGACGTCCTATGACCTACTTTATAAAATAACCGGTTTAGGTATTACTTAGATTATAGCTATCGATGAAACGAAATCCACTAGCTGCAGAACTCCGTGCGGACATAATTAAAAAAGTATCTGATTGCAGAGAGGATAGTATGTCTTAAAATCCCTAAAGAGTTTCGTACCTCAGTTGTATAATATCAACGAATGATTGCTTTTACCAATTCACTGCTCATCCTGTAGGTGGTCTGTGGAAGAATGCTATTTAGCATTAAGTTCGCCAATTTCATAACTATTTCGGAGTGTAATTAAGAAGTTATTGCCAAGCAATTGCGGAAATCGTACGAAATGTTTAATGGTGCAACTACTGCTGCTATAAACGCAATCGTACGCGCATCCTTGCTGCTCGATAAATATGCAGGAATGAATGTCGACACTCCGCCGCCAGCAGAACCCGTCGCGCTCACTACTCACTCAGTACTCACTACTCACTACTCAAGTACTCACTACTCATGTAACTACCTGTATCACTTTATTCAAATCGAACGGCTTACCGCTGACATAAATAACTTATCTCCGATCTTAGTTTATTCATACATGGATATTATTATAATAATTGCTAATAACATCCGCAACATACTATTTGTCGTACGACGTGTTATACAAGTATTTACAAGTAAACAAACATTGTTGTTTTTATTTCATTATTACGTTCATAAGACATACATCAAACTAGTGAGGTAAATTTAAAACGCGATTGTAGATTAATCCGTTATAATTTTATTATTTAATAAATTAATTTAAAGCTGTAGTGTATCGATTGATCGACAAGTGTATCACAACCCTAGCCGCTGGTCCCTGGCACTGGCACATTCCACGCCGCCATCTTTGAACTACATTATTAATGCTTACGGCACGCCAAACACCGGCTTTTTTCTCATCCTCCGACCACGCTGCGGGATGTATTTGTTTTTAATAAACCTTCCGACCATATTTTTGATCCCTTTCAACAGGCCACACTACAATGAAGCGATTAAACATAGAGGCACGTGCTTTTTACAGCTTGTAGAAGTACAAGGCATATTCAAAATATCTTTACGTTTCAGTTTACACTAAGGTCATCTAATGAAAGTGTTAGCATACCTCTACGTTTTGATTTTTAAGACGTTGAAAACATCTTAAAAATGTTCGTCTGAAACATGATTAATAAAACCAAGCATTCCAGAAATAATGTTTAGAATCCTAATCCTAATATTACAGACAATGTTGTAATTCTAGCAAAGTAAATAGACAGGAGTCTTGGCGAGTTGTTGCCAATAGATCGTAAATTGGTCGAATTTATTTAAATATTCTAATCTTAGAAGTCTTTTATGGCCTTATACCTATATCAAACAAGAAATTGACCGATTTATGTGTTTAAGGAAAAGTCATTGCATTTTATACGACCACATTATCATAAATGCCATATAATTTATCAATGTCTGGACGCCGGCGCTAAAATATGATGATGCGCACGTCACAGGAAATCCCGGTAGTAACAATCAATGTTCGCGGGGGTGCAAAACTTAACTCTTTATTGGCCGGGAATCCCTCCCAGCCTTCATCATAGGGTTTCCCAGCGCTCCAGACCAATTCCCACCCCACATTTCAGCACGTCACCTGTCTGCGCTTTAACCGACCCTTTCTAATTAACCCCCTGTTTATTCATAAAGGAAATTTTCGGCAAATGGGGCACAAAATTCGACTGATTCATCACTTCGTCGCGATCGCCACTCAAAACCGCCTAAGTTTTAGCAGATTTATTGATCCATTCGTATCTTAATATAATTCTGGACCGAAACGCCTACATCGGCTCGCTGAATGAATGGCCACTATTCGGTCCCTTCCTTTTTTCCGATACGGTTGACATTGACATTCCGATTGGGTCCATTACGGTCTTTCTCACGTGCTTCCCCGAATCCATTCATTCCATTTACACCGACTGGAAGTCGCTTAACTAACGAAGGGGTCTCGGCTGGTGGAATTTGAACCTTACCGTGTTCCTAGTTGGGAAAGTTTCGTTGTATTCTCGGCTGGTTGTTTTAAGTGATTCGGTCCCGTCTCGTGGGTATCGGCTGAGTGTCGCGATAACGACGGTATCCATTAATGTTATCGTCACGTTATCGTGGCGCCGGCGCCGCTCGCAGCTCGCCTGACACAAATATAACTGGTCAGTATTTGTCTTTGTCCGTTCTCCATACTTTTTCACTACCCTCTATGAACTCGGATGCACTGTCGTTGAGTGTTCTCCACTTCGAAGCCGCCGTTTACTCTAACGCCACTGCACTTAAACTCGTTACATCTATTACGTAATTATCGTCTTCATTATCACTCGCTGTAGACTCACGGCGTTTATCATCCGAATAAATTGGTATTGAATCGCGTTCATTTTTGGGCTTATTCATATTGGCGTCAGGTACTTTGTTCCGCTGTCCGTCGACAGTTATCGCCTTCACACGTTAAAGTTTTCTCATTATCGTTTTGGACATTTTTAGCGTCTGTTTTAGTATGTGTTCCATTAGACACGTGTATCTGTGTAAAGGAGGTGACGATGGTGGTTGAGAAATGGTGTACTATCTCATTTATCGGGTAGCTGATGAACCTTAAGTGCTTTTTCAACCGTATTTAAAACCAATTTTTGTTATAGCTGTTTTTATATTATCTGTAATAGTTTTGTGATGGTATATTAATTTACTTCTATTCTGGATCGATTTTTATTTACACTTGTATTATGTTTTTGTACCTAGAAAAGAAGACAAAGAAACAAACTAACTGACTAAAAAATATAAATTTAATAAACAAGAAAATATTTCAAATTTTATAATGGTTTGTAACTAATAATACCATACATTAAATTAAATTAGATTCTCTCCATTCTATCAATTTTTTTTCATTAAGTAAATGTAAAAAGATAGAGTTAGATAGACGTAATAAATTTTAAATAATGCAATTGTTCCCAACTCTATCCCGTTGCTTGTAAGATCTCTACATTCTGTAGATCGGCTCTCCCGTGGGTTATTAAAGCTTCGCGCGGTGTCATTGAGCTTTCAACTATTCGGTTGCGCGTGTGAACGCGGCCGACTCTACCATTACTCTACCGTCGTTCTACCACGCTCGCATTCTTCGCTACATTTTCTTACTCTAGATAGACTCTACAAACTCTACATGGTGTATAGTATCTAGCAATTCATTAGCAAGAGTAATAGTGTTAACTATTCTTCTCTAGTTCTATTATATTGCCGCCAACAGCAACCCACTAATCTTCAATAAAACAATTATAGATCCAGCGATCATTTACTCGTAGTATAAACCGCGTTATTTTATTTATTCAAACTGAAGACTAAAAATGTGATGGTACCACTAAGATTGATGGTTAATGCATTATCTAGAACTATCCATTAGACTAAACATACAAACATTCATACATCGATAAATGATTTCATTTCAGTTGTTTCCTATTCTATCCTCTCATTGGAAGTGTAAATATTTTGCAGTTTTGATATGTTTTTGCGATTTTAATGGAATGGGAAGCTTCACAATTGCCTGGCAAGTTGCTGGTACTAATAGTTTACTAGTGTTTAAAAGGGTTCATAAATAATGCCAAGAACATTTCAACAAAAAATTTTTTAGACACTGCTCATGGCATGGAAAATATTATTATATTCTCACATCCCTAAAAAGGTTTTGAACCACTGAACTACTAATGTTTCATCGGAACAAACAGTTACTGCCATTAAAAATCCAGTAAAAATCGCCAAGTTACACAATTACCGGCAAGTTAGCAATCTCCCATGTTTTGAGTAGTAATTCTAGAATACAATAATATTGTTTCAAAACACGCGTATGAATGTAAACCTGGTTACACGTGGAAGGTAGTAATAACAACCGGTTCTAATGGAACAGTGCAGTTGGCGCGGCATCTGGTCATCTAACTAACTTTTAAAGTCATTGACGACGTAGCCTAGTTGGTAACCCTGTCTGCGAAGCGAGGGGCCCCGGGTTCGATTCCCGGCCGGCGATATTTATGTGACAGATAAATGTTTGTTCTCGGGTCATGGGTGTTAGTGATGTGATGTGTTGTGTTGTCCATGCTACCCGCGACACAGGGAATCCTACTGCGGGGGTATGAGTGTGTTAGCGTTTACATTATAGTTTTACATAATAGTAGTTTTATTGTATCGATGTCGAAGTGACTAAATAACATACGAATTACGTTAACAGATTATATTCCGCCCAAATGAACCCCATTCGCTAATGCCATACATAATAATATAATACCACGTTTGAATGCCGATTTTATTAACATTATTATAAGCTGAGGTGACATCAGAGCGTTTATTGAAAACTCATAAAATTTCGCATGTTGTTTAATAACGTATTTTTATTTCCGTTTATAATTAAGTTAGGTATTAAGCGATCTGGCGCCAGGTTAGATCACCGTCAAGCCCGAACAGTCAACCGACGGCCATTATTTTATATATTACTTGGCAATTTAATATTTATAAATGAACTGGGTACGGTCTTTTTATTTGACAAAGAATTAATATAGTTGATTTGGCGTTAATTCTTCGTATTTTATTGTGCAAAAGCTGAGAAAAAAACAAACGGTTTACAAAAGAAGGACACAGATACTGTAAGCAAACCCAAGTGAGGTCAGTATAGCAGATTCTTAAGCCATCTTATTCTAATGGATTACCAGTGGATTTCTTAGGATTTTCGTAATAACGAAACGGCATAAAATATTCCTCTTTCACAAGCGTTACTCATGTAGATGCTATAAGGTGCAATGCAATATAAGTTTATATCTTTTTGACGCTATACCTACATGTGAGCTACGAGGTGTGGGCACCATTTACCAGCAGCATTAAATCGATTGCTCACGGAATAACAATAGATACAGACAGACAGACATTAATTTAATACATCGATTTTACAAATTCTATTGCTGTCGATGTCACCGGCTTGTATCGTAACGTACAGACAAACGGACAGTTTTATTGCGTGTATAAAGTTATAAAGATGTAGGTATAGCATGTGGGGATATATAAATGGACACAACCTTGATATGATCTCTAAAATGCTAATAGGAGACTGATATACGCATAATACATTCAATCGCGAACACCTACCTATTACCTATGGACGGACACACCTACCGTTTAAGTATGTATGTTTAAGTTACAAGTTATCCTTTGTCAATTTATTTAACTGGTTCTTGATTAGAATTTTACAATTCTTATCGAGTTTTTTCTGACTGAATTTACGATTCAGAGACGAACGGCGATGTGATTAATCCAATATTTACTCTACCCAAATTGCGGACGTCATCTAGACTTCTATAAAATGTTTTTCTTGAGTGTTATTAAGGTCATTTATCACCCAGAATTTTTAAGCAGGAGGCATCACTTCAAATCTTTTCGAATCTTTGAATTTGATGATATCGGAACATAAAATGCATAAGTTCATTAGATCTTTGTTCTCAAATTGTAATTGGAATCGTTAAGATATATGCTGTCATGATGCTTAAAGTAATAAAAGATAAAAGGATAAAAGATAGGTCTTGAACCTTTCTTAATAGGTTTTGGAGCCTTCATATACCTACAATCAACACCCATTAAATTTTAAGTTTGATAGCCGCTGCTTCACATGAGATTTGACTTCAATACATTTCTTATCATTTGACGTCATCTTCGTACTATTAATTTACAGACATTATTTAATAGAAACGACAATAAATAAACTAGTATAACAAAAAGTGGACGAAGCTGGCAACCCAGCTGAACCTCACGTGGTGCTGTTGCCATCAGCAAGTTGTGAGCATGCAGCTAAGACTAGATTATTATTAGATGTCGCTATCTCACTACCTAACAATGTCAGGATCAAGGTATCAGGTTACGCTAAAACACGGAGTGGTGTTTTTGTCAGTAATATGATCACGACGAATTACTAAAACTGGTTTCGGCTGACTCATGGCTTCTGAAATTACAAACTATCGGACGAGAATAAACATTTTACTATTAACAGTTACATCAATTGGACGGGAGATGATTTTAGTTTTAGTCCGTAGATGATCTTCTGTTTAAGGCTACGGGTAATAGCACTATAAGAATCTTTCATAATTAAGGAGTGTTCTTTAGTTAAAAGAGTGTTAATTATTTGCCTCAACCAGTTGCTTGAAGCCTCAAATCAAATAAGTGTAAACTGATTCTTCAGAACTCAAAAATGGAGTAATTTTTTTCTTACGTACGTCTTTCTTGACGTATGTCTCAGAGGACAGCCTGTCGAGCAATGTACCGGGAAAAGTTATCATTTGATAAGTACGTTAAGTTTTTTCTACTACTCTCATTTATTTGTGCCAAAGTTGCAGTCGATATATTCTTTCGTTTGTGCTTAAAGCTTAAGTATCAGTACGCCTTTTAATGTTTGAAGGGCTATGGTGACTGACCACTTACTATCAGATACTCCGAAATACATATCTGAAACTTTACTTTAACTAAGCCACTGAAAGATGAATCTACCTCATTCACCGTCTTATTGATTACCTATTTTTGCTTCTCTTCGCCATTCTTAAAACCACGTATAAGTTAAGGAATTGTACATGAAATTATGCCAACATTATCGACATTCCAGCCATTTGTTGGTAGTAGTAGTTGGCGTGGTTCACAGTTATAATATTAATTAGGCAACTCGAACGGATTCACTACCGCCAACAGCATTCCTGGAAGTTTGTTGCACTTTCAACAATTTCATTACATAACTGTTACTGATCTCCACGGATTTCTTCGACTCCTGTTGTTATTATCAAATTGTTTAATTAATGCCACTAACATTTTTACTATCGCTACTTTAGGGCTGAGATTATTCTTTAAAACCTTTTTGATGCGAAGTCCATATTGTGTGTAATCATCGTTTTCATTACAATTTTTAACTGTCCCTTTGTTAAATTTACAATGAGACGGATTATAATAATTGTCCTCCTCGAATAAATGCAGATTGGAAGAAATAACGCATTCGAAAATATTGTGGTCTTCTTGCACATTACCTTCATGTTCCCTGACTTACATACCTACATGGCATATAAAAATAGTAGCTGGTACCTCGTTTGTAATATATTAGCTAACGTACCTAAAGCTATTACGTTTCTCTATAAAGACGGGTGTATGAGAGGCCATTACGAGTGGGTCGCACGGCAGCACGCAGGTGTCCAGGTGTGACGTCACCACTCGACAGACAGGTCTCGTCTGTAGACGTCGCGGTGACCGCCGGCGGGACCCCATGAGAAAGAGGCCCCGTTCAATTGTTGCTGATTTCGACTGTTTAGGATCTTGTGTCAGAGCTTACGCGGGAAGTTTTAAGTTTTTATTGGTGTCACGGTTTTGTTTCGTTACAGTAATCTTTGCTTTTGGGCGTTTTTTAGTAAATGAGAATATTATCGTCTTTAAATAAATTAGGTAGTTACCTACTTTTGTAGCTGTCAGCGTTCAGTCCACATTTTCACTTGGAAAAAGTAAATTGAATATTAGATATTATTTTCTTCTTATCAGTATAAAGCCAAGTACTTGACAACTAACTAAACTTACCAAAAACCTTTATTAGGTACTTAACTGTTCTATTAACTTGAATCAATAAAGTTAGGAGGTTTTCAAGAAGACGCTACATTAATTAAGATTGATTTTTTTATTATTCTATGTCAGATTTTTCCCGTCGGAAAATTACAGCACAACAAAACAAGTTACTAATCAATCATATTTGTCAAATGGAAAGTAATAAACAAACCTTTGGACGAGGTTTTGTTACGAATGAGCGGTAGATAAAAGGTAAGATAAATCTTTATCTCTGTTTCACGTATGTTTTGTCTCTTTCCAGAACACGAAAGCACAGAGGATGCGAGGAGGACAGACCACGAGCGGCTTGTGACGGGCTCCCTGGCTACTGATGGAGAAGGTAAGCTTCCCTACATTCTCCATTCCTATATTCTCCGTTAACTGTATGAGACCAGTAGCTCACTATCTGTACAGTACATTGCTATCACCACAACACGTCTTTATCCAAATAGTGATGGGATTTTATGACCATTTGAGAGTATTTAGGAAAGGCAGTTGTGTCGAATTGGATCTGTAGGATATATAAACAAAGTAATATCATTGCATATCACGGATTTACGAATGTTATGAACTTTACGATTAGGTCATGAAAAACAAAAACAAAATTCGATAGTAAACAATGTTCGAATAATGTGGTTGTTAAATTAACAAACATACACATACAATTAAAAATGAGTAACTGTGCAATAAATAAACAAATAATTCTTACAGCCTAATTATAACCTTAGTTACCGTACTTTCGTATTGTGGAAATATCAGAACGATGACGCAGCATTATTACCCACCATTACTTTACGGTTCTATTCCGCCTAGTGACTTTCAAAAGTTTTATTTAAAAGACAGTAGTAACCCCTGAATTGATTTCATACCTTTGAAACTGCCTGAGGAACTACAGTAGTTTCAGAGGAGCGTAGAGTCAGCTACCGTCATCAACCGTCAATTAGCCACAATTACTAGAGACTCGGTCGACGAACTCCCGTCTTCGAGGCCTCTCCTTTCAAAACACTGACTTGTGTGGCGATACCATAGTTGCTGATGCTGATCATTTTGTTAAACCTTTCAATGTTTAATGTAAATTTATTTTCATTCAAAAAACAGATTTATTCAAAATTAGTTTTTTTTTTGTTTTTGCTCTCAAGTCTTATAAGTAGAATTAAACGTCTTAAAGGAACAGTATTTTCTAAATACCCTTTAAACTCATGCAAAGCTGGCAAATTATTCTATGATCAGCTATGATTGATTTTCTAAACCAAAAAAGAATATAGGTACAGAAACAGCATGAAAAAGTTCGTTGGAGCCTAATCCAAACAGTTCCAAAAGCTATACCATAAATAGCAGGTCGGTGGTGAGTGGTGAGCGGCGAGGGTGGTGGGTATGGTAGCCATGTGTCTGGTGGCGCTGTAACCTTGGCTATCGATCGGCGACGGAGTGGCGCCGCTCGCCATTACCGACCTACCATTTTTCATGGGATTTGTGAGACACCTGATGGCTTTTCATAGACGAGGCCACTGTTCGATAAACATGGTTAAGTGGCTGTTAGATAATGATGGATCGTCGACTATTGTTATGGGTTTCTGATATTTTTAGTTATAAGGCACTCAAACAATTTCTTTTTTAAATTTTTTATTGTCTCTGATGGGTTTATAAAAGTTCTTCTTAAGGGTTGGCCTTTGATACCTCTGATTTTGCCCATGTTTACAGACGACAATATCCTCTTTTAAAACTAACTCAAATTTTACTTGAAAATCATTTGAAATGATTCCTGTTTATTCATCGATCCAAACTTCGGTCTTTGAAGACTAGTAATATCTAGTTGATAATTCAAGGCACATATTGGAAAGTAATCTATCCCATTGCGCAACATTTCGTGAGCCGCTCCTTGGCACTCGTTTACCACTCCTTCGACAGTTCGTCAGTAGCGTGGCCGATGTCGCCAAGTTTACTCTCTGGAATAATTTCATGATGTCACGTTTACAAACGTCGGTTAATTAACGAGCTTTGGTTTTCTGGCAAACTCATCGCTTTGAACCATCCGCTTGATGTCTTTGATTGTTGAACTCTTTCTGCGCCGAGTATTTTGAGAAGGCCTTTATTTCGTGGAATACTCCTGCTTTTTCTTATAACGTGCCACACATTAAGTTTCGAGAAGTATTTGTGAAAAAAAATTAAAAAAATCATAACCAAAAATAATAGTATTTCACGCTTTTTCTAAGCGAATTGCAAGCATTTAATTGTTATCCTAATGACATGCATAATTATTAAGAACGATTTATATCTGCCCATAACCATACGACAGCTTCAAAATATCGCCTTCCAATATATTTATGTAGGTACATACTATTTTAAGTTTCTGCATCTTGTTAACCATGCAAAAGACGATGATCCGCATAATCATCGTTTAGCTAAATACGAGTAGAACAGAACTTCTGATCTCACGTTCTCAATAGTTCCCCTATCTTTTCCAGAACGTCAGAGCTGGGAGACAGAGTGGTGTCGGCTGGCGTACTGGGAGCTGACGCAGCGAGTGGGGAGACAGTTCGGGGTGAGGGGGAGAGCCGTGGACGTATTCGGGGGAGACGGGGGGGCTTGCGGCTCGGGACGACATGGGATGTGTCTGGACGCCCTTGATACCAAGGAACCGCAGGTTGAACAGGTGAGAAATAATATAGCTGAAGGATTTGGTTTGAGAGTACTAGCTTTCATTTTTGGTTTGGTGTGACATCGCCATGAACTAAGGTGACTGGTCATCATCAGTTGGTTCATCTGCTAGTTCGTGGGCTTCTGTAAATGTTTCCTCTACCTTTGCGCTTGAATAAATTGACAGGATGATAATGATAAGGACGATAGTAACTTGATAAACGTTCAAGGATTTAGTTGCGATATGTTCGTCAGGGCCTTTATTCACAAAACACGTGGTCAAAAAAAATATTTACGGGCGTTTATACCGTAGAATATAAGGTCTTTATTTATCTGATATTCCAATACGACTTAAATCCATTTAGCCGCTAATCTGCTTAGTTGCGAAAAATTGCAATTAATATTATCGAAATCACGGAAATTCAAAACTAGATGACTATAATCTAATTGATTGCTGCGTGGCGCTGGAATGTTTTTCAAGTGATTCAATAGAGTAATGTAAATATAAAATAACAAGAGATAACCGATTACATCTGGCAGCCGATAAGGCGATAAACTGGTCGGCGTACGAAGCCTAACCTTTCGGGACCTGACCCGGTCGCCACCACTCCGCTATCATATTATCACTCGCAATCATTTCTGGGCGTCGATGGCAAAATTCGCGCGTGTTTGGCCTACGTGCCTCCGATCAGCTACCCCTTGCATTCCAGGCTTATAAATTATTTATTGCCGCTTCGCTTATTCACGCAGTACATTGTGAGAGATGGGAGGAAGCTATAAACCACCGCACCTTTGTTTTGGATTCTAATGCTAGTTGTGGCTTTGTTTGAATTACAAGTGGATCTTTGATGGATGCGGAGTTGAATTAGAATGTGCGGTTTTAAACTTATGTCATCACGGATGTATTCATGCGTATTGAACTCTTGTTTTTGTTAGTTAAAGAGTTAAACCATTTCGACTCATTAGTATCATACACACAATCTTACAGCCTGCCATTAACGCGGGTACCTACTAGTTTGTACAGTTTTAGGGATTTGGACTTGTTGTAATATTTGTCTAGATAGTGTGACAAGTTTCATAATCTTTTTGTAATAAAAATCCTTTTATAATTTTACAAATTCGCACAATGCATGACGTAAATATGAATTGTGTACATTAAAGCTCACACTATCTCGAGTATAAGAGCAGAGGTTATCATTAAACCGGAACTGTTTTGCCAAATAATTTGATTTTAATGAGGCTGATTACGTACTGAATGTCCAATTGTCTCTACAGCTCGTTGTGTCCGCCCACTCAACAGTAATTGCGGATCGTGGTTACAAATCAATACCGCTTAATAGGTCAGCACTCCTGATTGAATAGTAAATTGTCCGTTGTCGGTATGTAAATTGATTTAGTGTGCGTCGTCGATAACCCCGGCGATAACTGGAGATAACGCGACGCGAATAACTGGTAGCGTGGGTTACTGCGGGTTGCGGGTTGCGGGTTACGGGTTGCTGGTTGCGGCCAGTGCGAATACGGAATAGATAGCCGATGTAAGAAATGTGTGCAGGCTTAGTGTTTCACGCCACCTGTGTTGGTCAATCAAGCTTTCTCTATAGGTAGTTAAATTTATTTAAATGCGATAAACTTTGAAAATCCTAGATATTTATAACTTCTAATAGGTTTACAAGGGTATGTTTAATGAAAAGGTTACACATATAGAGTAGATGGTCTTAGGTTTGATTCTTGACCAGAGTCGTCGTATGGTAGATGTGATATCACATGAATGTGTCAAAATCTCAGGATCGGGATTTTTGTCTAACCGAAGATCCTCGATAAGGCAGGAATGCTGTTTAATGATAAAATCTTTTATCGTAGCTTTCAGGAACCGCGCTATCGGTCATGCAACTCCCAATAAAGTTTAACATAGTAGCTGTGAAGTAGAAAACTTTTATGAGCAAATTAGTAACATATTATTATATCAACGTGATCAACATTATAATTGCATCTAGAACTTTCAATAAAGTCATCGTATCGCTAGTAAACTGCGAAGTCGAAATTCAAGGGTTTCATAGGCATAATTAAGAGACCTTCCTACATAGCTAACTAAACTTTAATTAATTACCTTTAAGTTGTCCATAAAATTAGTCTCTAACAGTCCGGTTTCATTGTTCCAGGTGCGGAAAACCAGGGCTAAGATCGGAATGGGCGTGACGTTGTCGTTAGAGTCAGACGGCGTGTGGCTCTACAACCGGAGCCAGGAGCCGGTGTTCGTCAGCTCACCGGCTCTAGACGCAGCCGCAGCAAAAGCTCTCCTAGTGTGGCGAGTGGCCCCGGGCCACTGTCTGTGTATCTTCGACCCCGCGTCCCCTCCTCCTGCCGTCTCGCTCCCCCACGTGGGGCCCGTGGACCCCCGGTCAGTCAGGATCTCCTTCGCCAAGGGCTGGGGCCCGAAGTACTCCCGCCGTGACGTCACGGCCTGCCCCTGCTGGCTCGAGGTGCTGCTGGCGCCGCCCAGCTGACGATAAGACTGGAGTGCTTCCAGTGCTGGATGGTTTGGTGAAGTGGTCCGACTTGTTGGGACCTTCATCCTAATGTAACCTGTGGACCATCAAACATGCTTAACGATAGCAAGTTTGATCGTTTACTAGCTACTTAGTCATCAGTCAGTGTTGTGGACCTAAAGTCATCACGTCACGAAATCAACCAGCATCAACATGTGATCACAGTGGAAAAAGGACCAAAGTGAAGTGATAAACATTTTGATATAAACTGACATTACACTTTTTGATATTGGACCTATTGCACCTGGTGGCAAATGAATAGTGCCTCTGCTTATCAGCAGTGACAATAATTTTGTGTAGCTGTCACTAGGCTGTTTTGTTTGTCCTCATTTGTTTAAATGGAGTAGCTATTTTGTCACAATATAACTTTACTTTTGGTCTAATAGCTACTCTATGTATGCCCAGTGCGGATTCGGTGGTTGTATAATTACGTAAATATTACCTACTTGTGTTATAAACATTTTAAAGTTCAGTGAAACTGAAGCAAGAGAAATGTTTGAATGCGTTGAAAACATTGGCTGAACTTATATGCACTGATGAAAAAATTACGCATATTATTTTTTGTCGTGTAATGGGGACTTGGGTGCGTTTATAGAGAAGTCGTGTGCTGGTTGCTAAGATAATGCAACATGCATTTATTCTTTGTTCTTCATTTCTCAAAATCAGATGAATTTATTGGTTCATTACGAATTAGTATTTTATTATTTGTGTTCTTTTCGGTCGATCTTATTCTCGAAATAACAATGCTTTGAAATCTGTTTCAGTCTATGTAACTTAAATCTAATATAGATTTTAACTTTTACAGCTGAGTACTTTGAAATACTCATATTTAAGATTTAATAGAAACGTTTTAAGTTATCTAACCATATTAGTGTGTCAGAACTGTCATTATTGCGGCACTGACAGGCTCGTGTCAATCTGTAATGATTGACAAAGTAGCGTTGTCGAGCGCAATGATGTTAAAGTTTAATGGGCTATTTCAGAGATTCAGAGTTATTAGAGTTATTGCTACCGATTTAACGAGTTATTAAGTTATTTTGAGTTTCAGAGTTCTTTCACTATCATTTACGATTCGTAAGCACAGTTATTATTTTGTTAATATTGAAATAATTAGATAGTTGTTCATTAACTCCTCCACCAGACTGTAGTTAGTGTTCTCTTAGTAAATAGTGTTCTACGTATAGATACTGGGATACCGGCTCTGGGCTTCTCTATAAACGGCCTCAAGAGCAGCGTCAGGGTGTAGCCTGTAATCGTTTCGTCACAAAGTCACAATAAAAAACTATTTTATACTTGCTTCACGATTTTGCGGTGTTCATCTATGAAGCCAATTCAATACCTCGAATGGCTTTTAAATACTATTGTTATAGAGTCTAAATTACAATGATCGCGTGGCTTAGTCACCTGTATATTCATTTATTGATATCTCCCTTTCTTAACTGAATAATAATTGGTGTATTAATCAAGCAATGTTGAAGCCACGCGTTGTCTGTTTGTCCATCACTATGAAACAACGTCCATTCGTACTCTTCATCGGGCGTACGCTCATTGATATATGTACTCGGTAAAGTACTTAACGTCAGATACGTTTGAATCAAATGTTACGTAGTCCTTTTTGAATTATCAAAATTGTAAGTATGCCCGGTTCGAGCTATTTACGATGAAGTCCAATTTATTAGTCATTATTTTGTACAATAAATCATCTGATGTATAAAATGTATATGTATAGACCTCGGCTTTAAGATTACGCGAGACTGTGTATATAAAAGTTTATAATGTACTATAGATATGTCTAATTAACTATTTATATTAATTACGTATGCCTTACCTTAGGATGTAATTATTAAAATTTAAGCATAGGGTAGATTTTCAGTTTTTTGTACAAAAAATATATAATTTGATGTAATTTTGTATCGAGAGGATTGTGACGCGAAGAAGGCTGTGTGAAAAGCATTTTAACCGAGTTCAAGTAACAGAAGGTGCGGCGATCTCAGGAACAACAGCGGATCATACCTTAGTTTATTTAATTTGAAAAGATCTGCCAACTTGCGGAGAGGAAACTGCAATGATAACGAACAGCACCTCCACTAGGTGGCGCCACGAGCGATGCGCGACGTAGATAGGTGTAATTCTTAACCGAGTTATAAACTTTGTGCCTTGTGTTGTATTCAAATGTAATATAATAGAATCCAAAATCTATATAGGGTAATACAGTCAATTCACTGGCCTATACGAGTAAGGTTATACATTAATTATATTATATAAATTATGTTAAAAGCTCGAATTTAAGTGTCGCTTGGACAAAGTGAGTTGACTTGACAATAAGCTATCTCAATCTAGTCTTGACGTTGTTGCTTTGTCTGCGCGAGGATCTGCCCCGGGGACTGCCGGGTATGTACACTCCCGGGATTAGGGATTAGTTCTTTTATCCCCGGGTCTATGCCCCATAATTATGTGACCTATCACGTTGATTGATGATGATCCTATCACGTTGATAAATTTTCAACCAATTCCTAATATCCAATTTATTTTAATTAAAGCTTATAGTGATTAAACAAAAAAGGTTAAAATAAATTCATAAAGTAACGGATGGTTGGTATGATTATTAAGTAAAAAAACAGATTTAATTTCTTATCAACTTGTACCATAAATGGTAGCTGACAGTGATATTAGTACAGTGCAGTGTACCGGCAGTCCTTTGTGGGTTCAGAACGCACGATTTTTCCACGTTCTACAGTTTTTGTGAACTATACAGTTTTTCCAATTATAACGCTATTGAAGAGAAAAAGTTTTAACTATTTATACTTAAAGTTTGATGTCATTAGAAAGCTTTAACTAGCCGGTTTATGTATTGCTATTGCATAAATAATTCGACGGCACCTTCCTTGATACTGTGTAAATTTATTTTGCGATCAAATCGCTTACCATTGTACAAATTATTGTTCTTGTAAAAATATTTAATTCTGTCCTGTTATTTGTGCAATAGAAGTTCCCGAAATATCACAATTATGTACCAGACGTACCTTTTATAATCCGTCATAATTATAATTATAATTACTGTATTTATTCTGCAAGTTCGCATTGTAACTCATTGCATAGACTGAATTGCGTCGTTAATATCTAACATGTTTTAACAATGTATATAAAATCAATTAATTTACAATCGGCCAGTATCTTATTTATGTTATAATTCCTTCATTAAATTAAATTATGAAGTTGGTAGAAAAAATTTTTTTTTTTGCACACGATTTTTTTAAATTAATTTTTATTTCAAAACAGTAAGTGACAAGTTTTGTTATTAAATAATATACATTGTAAAGACATGTAGATAATATAAAATTGTTTTTCTTGGCAGCGGCCGTTCTCCGGTTCACCGATTACGTTAAGTTGTGAGTTTGACTGATATGGATGAGATTAGGTTAAAATAAATTATGATTAAAGGAAGAGAATATTTTTAATCAACGCAGTTTTCTTTACACCCTGACAGTTATTTAATATATTAAGGTTGAACACGTACAAACATTGTTTACAATACAAACACTTAGAAATATAAAAATCCAGTACAATAATAAATTAGTGTTACTCCAATTTCTTCAAAGTAGTATTTGGTATGAAGAAGCAGGCAATCCCACATACTGAAAAAGAAATAAAAGCATTAAAGTTTTAAACTTTTACCGTTTGAATACAGTACAGTATCAATGAATCTTGAATTAAGGATGGAACTTTTTCATACCTCTGTCTATAGGTACAGTATAATGTTAACGTTTACTATCCGATACAGCGTCATCTAGCAAAATATTTACGAAACAAAGTTTTGTCTGATCACTATCCCGTATCCCATTCTGTTTTTCTGGCTACTAAAAGCCTTACATTTACTTGATCCCTGTTAATGCTACCTTTTTAAATTGTTGCTTAGGTTGTTTTTTAGATAGCAAATTATTTAGGTACAGAAATCCTTCATGTTCAATAGTTTAAAACATGACCGCTAGATGGCAGTGTTCTACAATAAACTTACGCGCCAACACGAGGGAAATTGTGATGAAGGGCGGCAAGCAGCCGTAGTCTATGAGCGCGGGGAAGATCACCGTTCCAGATATGGTCCCCAGTCTCCCGAACATGAGGAACGTCGCCATAGCCATCACTCTATAACAAAATATTAAAATATCTTTGTATTTAGATTCCGTTTGGGGCTTCACACACAAAAAAAATAGTGTTGAGCAGAAGCGTATTATTGTGAATGTAATCCATTCAGGAATGATCGGTTTGTGGATCAAGCAAGTCCGAGGAGAACACGGACGGTATCTAGAGAATGTCTGTTTCGTGAAAGGCATGCCACAAAAACACTACAGCAGACGGTCGAAGACACTTTGAAACTATAAGGGTCCCAATAAATAAGGAACTGTAAAAGTACCTGTTGCATAATCGCCTATTATAAACTACCGGGGCAAGAGCGTGATTTCGCCTAAATGTCCGCGTGGAGGAATTTAGTCGTTGACATC
>LGAG01000179.1:54869-77008 GCA_001278395.1 Lerema accius
TCTAATATCATAACTACATCAATGGGGAAAAGTAAAAATAACAAAGTATTAGCATCTGTTTGAGCCAACGACGACATATTGTTATGTTGTAGCAGAGTACATTGTGTCGAGCCAATCAAAGTGCAAACTCGTAGGGTACTTGGCCGGAATCGAATCTTACCCGCGTAGCAAAAGCGAATTCATGACGAATTGATAGTGATGTGACGTCTCGTGTCGACATCAAACAATTTATTAATAAAATTTTAAGCTAAAATAACAAAACTTATTTCACTAATTTAATATTGAAACAATTCATTTCACCTTTCCTTTAATCATATCACTTACCTTCCAAAGAAATTAAAGCGCAAATGTACACTTAGTAATTTGTTTGACTTGCTTTAATATATTTCAGCAAACATAGTAATTTAATTATACGAACATCTGTTCACGGCAATTCAAACTTTAATACAAACAAATTAATTTGTGAAATATCATGTCGGGATTAATCTAAGCTTAAACTATTACACTGGAGCGTAACACGCTATGTCGACTAGCTGTCGGCTCGAGATTGAGAATAGTGTATGCCAGATGTCTCTTATTACGCAAATATATGGGTATATGCCCAATGTTATATACGGATATCAAGATACTTTGTTTCAAAGAAAGTGTAAAAATATGCAGTCGGATAAGATGTCAGGTTAAAATTAAAATAACTAACCTATCCGTAAGGATTGCTCGTTTAATAGAAACAGGCTGAATGTGACTCTCGAGTTTGATAATAATTGTAATACTGTATATTGTAATATTCATTATTATACAATGTATTCATCAAAAACATATTCACTAAAAGTTTTCATAACATTTTCGCAGTCAATCGCTAAGATTTGTTCAGGATCTTATCGCACACATTTTAGAAACAAAGGATAATCGATATCGATAACAGGTACGCGTGCATCCCAATACCTCGCTCATATCGATAACTCCCTGTTCCCTACGGCTCCCTCCCTACGACAGTAGATGTTTGTCACTCGGTCCCGCCGGACGCACCTCATGTCGCCCTGGTATCGCGCGCGCGTCAAACTCAAGCTTTAAAACAAATGGGATAAAAAGTAAACAATCCAAGACTTATTATTTGTAATTATACAGTGCTAGTGATCGAAAGCAGTGGCTGGCCTAGTGTGATATTAGTCTAAGTCTAGTCTAAGTCTTAGTTGTAAGTCTGGACTACGTGTAAGTGCTCGATGAGTATGGAGGAACAGGCAGGTGAGAATTAGCACCATTTTAATTTTTCATTTTAATATTAACTATACTTAATTAAAAACAAACTGCATTAATATGAGGCAAATAACTAAGTTACATAGGAGATTGAAGTTAAACTTATTAGAGTAGTTTAGTTTGACGTAGCCACCAGTTGCGCTCCGTAGCGCTACGACAGAACATTCGGGCTTTGACACCTTCGTAGACCCACAACGAAACATGTTTCATAATCATTTAAATCCGTAATAATAAAATTATAATTCTCAATCATGAGGAATAAAAACGGTAAAGTTTTTTTAATACTGTATAATCGATGGATTATTATTAACGGATTTTATAGCTGACGAGGGGCACGTAGGCGGATAATCTGTTGCTACGGAAACTTATTATTATTACCCACCCTGGTTTTGACCGTATGTATGTATGTGTTACACTTGACAGCCTTAACTTCTTGACGGATATGAGGAGATATTAGATTAATTTCCATTATGGGAGTAACATATGCCTATTTTTAGTAGCTGAACTTTTATTTATCAATTATTTACTGCTAATTAATTAAATAGGTTTTTCACTGTCCATCTGTTTACAAGTTATCCATGGCGCGACGTAAATCCTATTTAGTTAGACTAATCTGATCAGCTCGCGTTGCAAATCCTATAGATACTCAACATTTTCACTTTATTACTTTGATTCATTTTGAAGTGGTTCACTTGAAAGTATAAACGTTTATATAAATTAACGTTTAGTTTTCCTGTTGCGTGTTAAAATTAGTTAAGATCATAGCGACCAGGGAATCGGTTCTACTAAATTAACTGAAATGACTTGCCATTTCGCTTCTAGTGGGATTCTTAATAATGCCAACATGGCCGTCTTGATTCCACAGTTGGTTAATGATGATAGGTTAATTAATAATGTTTAGTGACCACTTGTTAATGAAAGTTTGAAATTATATTGGTTGAAAATAACTAGTAGTAAAATTACAAGCATTGTAGGCGAGCTTCTCGTTAAGGACCTACACTATTGTTTTTATTTAAGGGTTGGCAAATTGCAAATTGCTTGACAGACTTTAACATAATGTTACTAAATTACTGAATTCGTCTCTTATAAGAGAGTAACATAGGCTAAATATTTTGTAGTCCCCCCATTTTTAGCAGACGGGTTTATCGATTGTATATTAATTACTTAATCGTTGTTTGCGAAATATTGTGTAACATTGTAATGTTCACTTTATGTACAAGTTATACAACACCACACCTATTACTATCGTGGCTAATTTTATGTCCTATTAAATAATTTGCTAAACAATAATGGCTTCATAGTTGTTTTATAACTTCAGAGGGTGGTTCGTGTTTTATCATAGCTATGCATAAAAACAGGTTTGAAAATTGCAAGTTCCGTCCATATATTATAATGGAGGAAACTTGCAATACATTATTTTGAATTTTTATCAGGATCATTACATAACTTCAGACGTTAATACAAGACTGAACTTATGTCGTAATATACCTTAATAATAATTATTATTATTTTATAATTTTCCTCAACTTATTTTTATTTAACTCGTCGTGTTTACGAAAATCAGGGCAACCATAAAATTTAATGACTATGTAGGTAAACAAAGTTTTACACGACACAATTAATGTATTACGAAATTAACATTAACAATACCAGCGTTAATAGCACGTGATGTAAATAGGCGTAAATAACGTGCGCGTTGTAAAAGCGAACTGTTCGTTCGACGTTTACGAGTGTATTTTTAGTAAGAAAACATTTTAGCGCGCATTGGGAATGAGTTATTGCAGCGACGCACTGTGATGTGACAGCGGTGGATAAAAGCTGTAGTTTTCACTCTTTGAAACCTGGGTTCCGAACCTGGGGGTGATTTGGGTTCCAGATCTGGGGGTATTTAGATATGCAGCAGGGGTAAATCAGCTATTACGGCGTTAACGAAAGATCTAATTTATAAGCTTCGTAAAAAAGTAGAAACAGAAAGTAGCTTGCATAGTTTGTTTTGATAACATTTTAAAGGATGTAAAATCAGTTTTCCTCTTAGTTACAGTGGTAACAATATTGAAAGGAGAGGAACCATTGTTCTAGAGGAACAACGGAGGAAATCTTTATAAATAGTTTTACTTTCGTTTGACTGTATTTCGTAGGTACCGTCAAATATTTAAGTAAAGGTATTGTAGGGTAAAATTGTCTGTCAACCCGTATTTCACCAGCGAGCGTGGTGGACTATAGCCTGTACCCTTAACACTGTGATGGGAGACCCAAGCCCAGCTGTGGGACAGTTATGAGTTGTGATGATCACTGAAGGGTAATACTTATAGATAATTCAATTGCGTCAAAAATAAGGTAACGTTTTGTAAGCCCATTTGGGTCCATTTATTTATCCGTTTATTAACGCATATACACTAGTATATTAAAAGTACACATGTTTAAACGGGATGAGCCAGATATAGCTAAGAAATACAACATAATTGTTTTAATATACCCATTAAGTTTGATCCAATATGTTGTGAAAGTTGTCAAGTTATCTCGTGCAATAAGTTACAGTCATTGACGTGCTCCAGACCGAGGGTAGATATCGAAAAAAAAAAGTTTAATACCATTTATATACCTACCTACATTATCTTATTTATTACCTACTATTACAAGCTTACATGAGCACAAGTCACTCGTAATGGACTGTTTTTTTTTCACAGACCAAAAAATATATAGACGCAGTCTTCGCAACAAAGAAGCGTAGCAGGGAAAAATGTAACGTTAATAACAAATGATAACGTTTCCCGGTACATTTCTCGCCAGATCATGTTCGGTGACATATGTCAGATTGTAAAAAAAAAGAAAAAAACACACATGACAAGAGAACAAACATTTAATTTTATCTATCACATAAATATCTGCCCCAGCCGGGAATCGAACCCAGGACAACTCACTTCGCGAGCAGGGTCACTACCAACTAGGCTACGGGCTAGCTAAGCTATGAATACCTATAACAAGTGTCGTCTTCAGGTTTACTGACCTTCCGTGTTTTAAGAAATTGTTATCAGAAGCAATAACATAAAATATAAACATGTCTACCGAAGTAAAAACAACAATAAGTAATCGGATCGTCCTCCAAAGACCCAAAAGTTACAAAAACATCGCGTCATGTTGACATAACGTAGGTAACAATGAGTAGGTACTTAAAGTTATTAGTAACTATTATTAATAACAAAACGCAGCGGAGAAAGTTGATTGACCCACTGTCGGATATCGCCGGCTACGGTACAACTGATAATTATAGTTTTAATTAATTTAAATGGGGATCTTTGTTTTTTAAATATTTTACCGATCATTTGCAAGTTTAGTAAAATGTCTTGGCGCCCTAACATGTCATGCAGAGTGTATAATACTCTGACTGTAATTTGTACTTGCCAATAGTTAAGGTTTCGTGGTAACGGTGTCGAAACGCCCCCTTACTTTTTGCGGCGTAAACTTTGAAAACCTCTGCACTAGACGACCACCGGGCATATTATTATTTTCCGCGGAAAAATAGGTTTTTAAATTTTTTTTGCGAACGTTTTCTTTTTGTTCATAAACGTGTTATTGTACAAGTTTTGCTTTAAATTTTAATATAGCTTTGTATTTCAAACATAATTTAGCTCCATTTCTTCGCAATGTAACTTACACCATGTCAAATATCAAACTAGTACATAAGTGTACCATACTTAAAAATATACTTACCGCAAAACTTTCACTTAAAAATAAATTTATTTGTGGTTTAAGCATTTAATACTCCAAATAATAACAATATTAGCGTCAATTACTTCAAAGTTATAGTTAAGTACGGTGTATTAGTGATTAGCACCACCATGTATAGTAGTTACCGTCTTCTCATGATGTGCTAAGTGGATGGACTATACCAAGTTACAAATCCTCTTCAGGATATGGTTTTAAGGTAAATAACCAAGGCACATACTATGTTATGAAACTAGTTTTGTATTTAGGCACTGGCTGCTTCGCCTACGTAGATTTTTTTTATGGAATGAGAACAGTAAATGAGCTTGCAATGCCACTATACTCTGTCATCCATCTTCGAGTGGGACTGATAACAGGTTAGTAGGTCCTGTTAGTAATAGGATTAATGATAATATTAGTATGTAGTTGCTAATGTGTTAGTGAAAGGACTGTGAAAGTTTGGACTGTTAGTGTAGATTGGTCTTTCAAAAACTTCCTTGCCATTGTGATCAAAAATCGCATTTAACCAAGTAAAATTTTAGCGGTGACCGAAAGTTTTCTGAGATTTATTTTTATTTGGTCAAATGTTCGGGGTTCCTATAACGTTTCTCTTCCTACATTGCTATAATGTAGGTGATGGCGGCCCGATCCACGACCAGTCTTCACTCAATATAAAAATAAAAGAAAAATAATAAATAAAAATAGCCTTTATTAATTTCATCGTTAAACATTATTATATATTTGTACATCACATTACTATTTTATTATTTTCTACATATTGCTGCAGTCAATATAAAAGCATACAAACGTAATGAATGTTATCATATCGTTATATAAATGTTGTAAATTGTCTGTCCGCACGTGACAAGGGCCCGCGCCCGTGCCTATCCACTCATCCTATCTGGATAGCTTATTGGATAGATAAGACGATTTCTGGTTGAGATACGACATGCCAATGACGGTGGCATTCACCTTGTACACCTACCACTTGAGCTGTGGACAATAGCCATAATAATGGAGTTACTTATCAAGAAAAGTATATAATTACAAAAGTGATTATTACGATTTTATTCATTACTATTGATTCTGCGGCATTTTATCTCTTATAGTTTGTAATTTTTAAAATGTCTTGATTTAACACTTACTTTTCGACATTTTAATTAGTGAAGGCATAGCCGAAAATAAGAGGAGATACTCGATATGTGCTCTCAGATTCATAGGCCAGTTTTAAAGATCGCATGGTCTATATGACACTATTACCTAACTTAATATGAGTAGGCTTATAATAAACGAGGTCGACTGTAGTACTTGAAATACCTAGGCGAAGTCAAAGTTCCCATTTAGATCTAATAGGAGCACAGTGCCGCTAAAAGCCTCACACTACGTCATCGAGCGTTTTCTCCTCTTCTCCTATTTCCTTCACCTACGACGTAAAGCCCACATATAGCTTGTAGGGTTGTCACTTGTAAACATCTTTATAGCAGATCTCAAACCAAAAAGTATACCTATAGGCTTAAGTTTTCGGAACAAAAAAGTGCGGTAATTTTTTATCTTTTATTACGATCTGACTTATGTCAATGAACAGTATGTCGAACAATTTGCTGGGAAATGTTAATGTTAGTTATTTACGTTATGTTTTTTTCGATTACGCTTTTTATGTTATATAGTCTTCAAATAATTGAAAATAATATTGTAATCAAAATTTATTTACGTGGTATATTTTAAAATTACGATAAAAAGAAAAAAGTGAACGCATTACCTTTAGCATCGCTGTACGCTACCAATACCATACTTAAAAGTGTGGTTATACGAGTATTTATTTGCATTACAGTAGATACTTATCCTTATAGTGTCAACCCTACACCGCTAGACGAGCCGCGGGACGCCGCGCCAGTCACGTCCAGACGTCACGCCGTGTCACCGATGTGTCACGCTATACATAAATACACATATCCTTATTATTATCCAGTTAATGCGTTTCTCTTATTGTACTAGAAATCTTATCCTGAAGACCTAGTCTTTATATCTATCTCAATATATCGAATGTTTTAACGAGTCTAAAAGCTAACGCTTTACGTTTTAATGTTAACGCAAAAACTTTTTACTTTTTTTTTGTTTGATTTTTGTTTTAATTTTCTGCTTGTCTGCATCAACTTTTCCGCCCACTTACGATGTGTGAGACAAGTAGAGATAGTAAACAGGTTCTTTTAAAATTAGTGCATTTACTATGTTAGACTTCGTCGCCGATTTACTATCAGGTGGAATAGAATTAAAAAAAACGCGCTTCTATTCAAATTAATATCAATGATACACGTGTGCACGTCATTATTTTGAATGTACTTCCGTTTTGTAAAGGTGCTTTGATATGGAGTAGAAGGAACAAGGAAAGAAATTCTAGAAAATTCTATTCCTGATCAATTTCTTCACAAAGTTGTCGATATAGACTAGAAAGATCTAGATTGTTCGACCAAGTATACAGCAACGACGTCAATAGTTGTGCATCAGCCATCAAGTAAGCTCGCATCGGTCTCACGGAACTTTAACTGACCACTTATCGCTGGCTGGTTCAATCTGGTCTAAACCGGATTTATCCAAAAACTTTCAGCTTAGCGTGCGATTAGCCAAGCCACAATTAATGTTGATTGGTGTTGATACATCGAGATAACTGAAGATCAACCACACCGCGGATATTATCAGAGCGATACTGCCATTCCGCGTCATTATTGCAATTGTTTTCTTCAAACATGATTGACGAGCATGTAGCCATGATTGTTCGCAATTCGTGTGGTACTCAAGGTTAAAATGATAAAACCTTTTATTGCACACTTACATTGGTAGGTACTTGGTTATTGTTAGTATTGTAGGCTCATCGGCTCATTAAAGGATGTATAATGCAGTTACATTATTTTGGTGTGACTCAGTAACTCCCAAGAAATTGAGATTTACACAATTGCATTGTAATTAGACACAGAAATAAACGTACTCAGGGTATAACTTTAATTTTATGTTTATTTGGGCCTAACAATAAAAACTTTTTACAATTTTCTGAACTTTTTCCAATCATTGTCTTTTAAGGCTGGTCATAAAGGAACTGTTTCAAAAAAGACGCTGTTGGTAGCTTGAAGCAGACAGCGTCTGCGATTGTATGAACCAACTGCTTCAAAAGTGTGTGGTGATCAGACTCCACACAACTTTTTGAAACTACCAGTGCAACTGTTCAATGCAGTCCTTTTATGGCCGGGATAAGAACTATCATTCTACTTGTAAACAACATCTATAGAATGTGTGGATCCTCTTTCCTCCTTTGACAACCATAGCCAACTGTTTCTAAGTTGGTTGATAAAAATGGGAGTTAGAGGTTCATTCCTGTCTCTTTTCACCGATGACAAAAATCTTGCAGAAGCGGTAACTTTCCGCTTGTGAAAAACGGCAAATATTTAAATTGCAGTTTAGAATTCAACGAGACTTCACACATCGCAATTGAACAATGGAATCATATTCCGGGAACCTGTTGAAAGAGTTTGTCTGCTCCAGGAATAGCGCGTCTTCGTAGACATAACATTTCATTGTTTGTCGATTGTTCCTTTGCGCCTCTATCCATAATTTTCAATCATAAATGTTAACAGAATTAGGTAATCATTTTGCTATTGATAGTATTAAATAGTATGACAATTACTTATTAATTATTTTAATTTATGTGAAATAACTTTGTACTTTAACTTTTCACAGTCCTTCTATTTAAAAAAAGTCCTTCTATTTATTGACTTTATTGTTGATTCAAATTTAATTATAGTATTTTATAGTATCTTTTTAGTAATATAAGCAACATGGTCATTTGTATAATGAATATATTATCGTTTCGTAAGGAAATTTTCAAAAACTTTTTCTGAAGTTTCAATTCACCGGTACCTTTCACTGCTGCCTTTATCTACGAAACGACTTAACTTACATTGTGTAAATAGCCTAAACACAACGTTTTAACTAGACACTCTAGCCAAAGTCAGCGTGTTCAACGACAGATTCTTTCCGGTAGAGCCGAGCGACCTCATCAGCCAAGAATAGAGCCAACTCTGAACGGCGCCCCTGACTGCGCCATTTATTGGCACATGCGTTAAATTGTTTCGGCGCACTTTTTCTTCCGCATTTTACAGGAAAATTGAATCGCCACCGTAGCATATGTCGGGGTACCGGTTTATTTAATATCTACTCTAAGGAGCACCGTAACTAAATCGAAGCAATTTAAAGAATAGATTATCTTATCTTGTATCTGTTATCTTTTATTGTACCGATGAGATAAGATCTAACTTATTAATTAATAACTTATATAATTTTGTGACTGTATTTTATGTAATTTTGTTATGCAATATAACTTGTTTCATATAAGTTATGTTTTTCGCATTAATTGTTATGACGAAATATTCTGTCTTTGACATTATCTATAACACAAATTAATGAGCGTTTCTATAGCTTATTAGTTGATTTATTAAAATCTCGTAAATTACTGTGCTAATGACAATGTCTATTAGTCAAATCTGAGGGGTGTGAGAAAAGCTGTTACCTAATACAGATAAACGTTGGAACAAAAGAAAAGAAAATGATGACGTGGTATCCGGTGTATCCCTGTCACAATAGGTTCCAACCAGAACCAATTCAAACATTGTCAATTTAAATATACGCGTTTTACGAACTATTATTAAACTTCGATTTCGCTGCTTCAATCTGGTTTCAATTTTGAACAGCTTGGTCTTTCTCACGTCATTATTATTTGTCATTTCCTCCAACTACCTACCAATATTAATATTTTTCTATAAGGCACGTCGTTTAGAAAATGCTTGATTTCAATACATGCGTTGACTTTTTATTACCATTACTTGAAAGAAATATAAGACGGAATTGTAAAGGCCATCTGTCGTTGTCTCATTCAAGTATAATAAAAACTATATTTGACTCATTATTCTCGATTGTAATAATCTTTTTAATTTATGCGTCTGTAACCACATTTTATCGCAGAACAATAATTCAATCACATGAAACAGAATCTTTGCAACAGTTACATTTGTTTTTCCTCTTCCTTCGCATTTTTTATCTATTCTAAGATATTTTCATCATAGAAATGGAGTGATTTGGATCATTTGGAAGAACGTGCGCAAGTTGCGAGTTATTTGTTTGAGTTAGTTCTGGTTGTAGGTCAGTTATTTTGAGCAGTCGCAGCTCTTTGTCAATGCCGACGTCTAGGTCGCAGTCAGCTGACCAAGTTCACTGAACTTTTGACAAATGAGGAAGAACCATTTAAAAGAAAATTGTTTTTTTTTGTGATGAAAACTGCAAACTACCTTGCTATGTAGTGCCTTCAGCCCCTGCCGCCCAAAGAAATTGTGACAAACCTAGAGTAGGATCGTAGACCTGTTACTGAGAGATGTTAATGAGAATATAATAGTTATTAATCCATTAAATTGTTCAGTATTGCATAATACTGTATAATTAATCAAAACAATCTTTAAATCCCCGTTTACCGGTTCCCATTTAAACAATGTCTTCTTTCTTTCTCTAGACAAAAGGTCAGTCGAGCACGTGAGCTTTGAAGGCCTATTGATAACATTCATGTTGAAAACTCTATGTTACCATTACACCTTAAATCAGCGAAAAATATTCTAAAAAGATTTGCAAAAGTAGAAACGGTACACAAACTCATTTTTAGCATGTCGACGCGGTATAACAAAGGAATACTTTAAAAAAATATACCTACAATAATCAAAACAATCTTGACTTTAAGTACCTACTTACCTATTCGTAATTTTATGATAGGCAATTTATTTGCTCCACTGAGATCGGGTACAATAATGTATTAGTACTTAGGTCTTATTATAGCTAAAACCAAGGTCGAATAACAAAAAAGCAATTACGATCTAGACTATTAGAGCAGCTTTGTTTGACGTGAAGAAAAACAAAAGACAATGTGCGTGGTCTAACACGCGCGGATCGGTTCCGTAGACAGTTTTTACTTATCTGTGGTAATATTAAAGATTAATAATAGCAGCAATGTCGGTATCAGCGCCACCAACCGGTTCTAACTGTGGTCGTAAACCATACTCGATCTCTATAAAATACCAACATTATTTATTTTTTTGTAAAATCAATTCAAGTAAATAGTAGTTTAGCAAACACACGTAGTACATCAGGATTTTAAGTATTAAGAAATGTGCAGTAAAGATTTTTTTGTGAAAATCTTTACACTAACACAGGTCACACACACAAACACTTGTTTAATTTGTTATCTTTAAAAATTTCACGCTTAATTTTAAGTAGACAATAACAGTTGCATACAAAAAATGGTTGCGTCGCAAGCAGGACAATAGTTTTATTTAAATAAGTTTTAACTTAATTCAGTCCGCTACTGAATTCTAAATGCAATCTGTTTTGAAACAGATTCCAGTTTCCTTACTCACCGTCGTTATTTTATTTTCTTAATTTTCCTTGTTTTCGCCATCGAGAGCTAATTCACCGGTCGCATGACTCATTCTGCAAATATGTTTTTTTAAACGAAAAACAGCGAAGGAATAAAGTTTACAGCCACTTCAGTACTTCTAATGCGGATGTAGGAAACGGACGGCGCGAAAATATTTTATTTTTTAATTTGCGCGCGAACTTTACGTCGGAATGTAATTCGGTTTTCGAATTTTGTTTTTAATCTGTGGTTATTTTTTATTTAAATTGTAATTAAGTATTACTAGAACTGTATCGTGATTAATTAACTGTGATAGTAGAAAATATTTTATTTTTATTTACAATTTAATTAGGTATAAATAATTTATAATTTTTTTGGTAAAAGTTATGCGCTCTCCTGACACCGAGCATGGGTCAAAACTTTTGTATGGTATGAATATTTTTTGTGTATTTTGAATTATTTTATAAACTTAATTAAAGAACCGTCCTTAATTTTTTGTTTCGTTAATTAGTCAGATTAATATTTTTGTAACAGAATTTCAAAAATGTCAATAAAATATCTTAAAAAAAATATCTTATCACTGGCCAAACGATATATTTGTCGTTTGATATATTTTTTACTACCTTTCAGTTAAATGTACCTAATAAACCTATTGAATGTTTTTTGTTATAATCGAGTAAATTTTTCCGTTACTGTGCCCCCCTCGTGCTCCGCCCACCGGCGCGGGCGCACCGTTGACAAACAACGTCTTGATAGCTTGGCAGCGTGTCTGATCTATTCCCGTTCTGTTGGCAGAGAGCAAGGAGCGGCTGCAGCGCGCGCCCTTCGAAACCGCCCTGCATCACGCCGGTAAGCATTATCCATTATCATAATCGTTATCATTATGGTTATCATTTCATCATCAACATGACATATAATTCTCCTGCTGATGGCCTCGTTATTCCTCTCACTATGTACCTAAGCGCTACCTGGGAGGTAATGCCAAATGAGGATTGACAGACTGCCTTACACCTTTCAGAAGTTAATGCAGAATTCTCAAATACAGGATTTCTCACTTTGTCTTTCTTGAAGCCAAATAAGAAGAGTTTTCAAGTGAGCAATGTGATGCGTCAGCCTTACTATTGTCAGTCACCTGCATATCCTAAATTGACTGAAAAAATATTATTTTATTCTTCAGCTAACACGAACACGCCCGGCCTGTTTATTATGAATACTAAACATTAAAAATTCAAACAAACCTGACCTAAACTATATCGGAAACACGTGTTCGACAGCTAAAAATAGATGATCATTGTCTACGCTCATTCAACGTGTTAGCTAAATTAATAACAGTAAAAGCACCTATCGATTTATGTCAATTTGTAGAACATTTAATGCTTACTTTAGCGGTGTAGGGTGCGGCGACCTTGTAAGCCAGGGTCGACCTGGGTCGGAAGTTCATAAACCACCCTGAAAAGTGACCATTTGGAGACTCAGACAAGTTATCATTTATGTGATGCTTTAGTACTAAATACTGTAGTAAAACTCCATCTTACCCATGATCACAATGTATATATTTGTCAGTTGCCTTATATACTTATTAACATCCATTTACATTATAGTATTTTCCTTAGTTTGCTATTAATATAACATTATGACATTGCTCACGCCCGTAGGCCTCCATCCTCTAACCTCGTATCCTTTTCCCGCCAATTTCTATTTTTCTTTTTCTCCCTAATTTCTTTTTAATACTGGCCAGTATCTCATATTAAATTCTATACAATAACGAATGGCTCAAATCATGAACCTTACAATACAGAGTATATTTTACTTGAGAAAATACTTGCGTTACTTTTTAAAAGATTTTCACATCATTGGCTGGTGTGCAACGACCAGCGTTGCCAAATTTAGTTTTTAGTAAATCGGGATTTTAAATTTTTTTGGAGTAAAAAGAGAGATCATTTTTTCAGAAGCGGAACATAGTAAAAAAATATATACAATCAGAAGTTTTAAAAAACGTCGTCCCGTCAAAATTGGGAAGTCAGGCAACGCTGGAACGGACGCAGGCAATAAGCTTTATAAGTAATTAGTATCTTTAATCCTGCACACTCCAAAATATGATATAACAAGATAAGAGTCCTTGCCAATGAAGTGGATAACAGACCAGTAATTACTGGTTAGACAAATAAATACTATAAACTTGGCAGATTATATTATGCAAACCGAATCGTCCTTGAGTTGGACAAAGTGATCGTTACAAATAAATTAACTTTCGATTTCAATTTAGATCGAGTATTTCTTCTAATGATTCCGTTATCATACTATCTTGTTCCCTACAACATAATTATACATTATATGCTAGATTCATTTCCCGATGAAAGTGAAAGTCTAGTAATAAATTCACAAATAATCTTTAATCTAACTACTCGTATCAGAAGAACACATTATTGCAAGATGGAAGGATCTTGATTGATTTGATTATTTGTTTAACAAAAAGAGATTAATAAATTAATAGATCTCGTAATTAAATTCTTCCTTCTTCGGTGTCGTACTAAACGTTATAATTGTCACTTCCTATTACAATGCAACTATAATTGGATGAATTGCATAATTGTAACTTAATTAGCCAATCAGTCAGATCAACTATTGAACAAGAAGAAGAATTGAACAAGAAATGGCCGTGACTCTGACTACCGAATGAGGAAGATCTTATTAATTAAATTAATAATTTATAAGTTTAGAAATTCTCCAATTCCTGCTGTTAAAACTTTCCTTGAGTATTCCTTGATAGGATGATAATTGTATTTAATTTTTATTTATTGAACAATTATTACACTATACGAAATGGTTAGTGATTACTATTATTTGCACTTACTTATGACAGAAATGCTATTATTAAAATTATTGTATGTCTTCTGTTTACTATCATCACGAAACAAGTACATACTTAGTTCATCGCATCCATGGCAGGATTTCAGCCGCAGGGAAACCGTTAAACTTTATTAAAGTTAGGAAAATTCGTTAAGAAATCGTCGTTTTCTTGAACCCGTTATGAAGGGGATATGTAAGACCTTACCCGCTAAGGCTGCAAATATGTTCCCTGATTTCAGTCGCATTAGGTATTTGCATGCTATAAAAACCTAGTTCACAATCCCTGCTCGGAGTATAGTGGCAATGAATCGATGGTTGCAGTGGGACTTTCCATAGAGCGGGGAACTCCGTCAACTGGCTCGATACCTTACCGTCGCCGTCTGCTGGTGGTGACTCAGGGTTGCCACAGCGTGGTTCCTTCACTTCAGACAAAATAACATGTAGGAACACTTGAGAAACTGTTTCCACTGTTCAGGCACTGGATTAACCAAAGTATTACTTGAAAGTCCTGCGTCTGTCGTCATCACGTCTCGTCTCGTTACTGTCGTAAGGAACTAGGTCGTAATTTTGACAGACTGTTAGATGTGTGCAGCAAAACCCATGATATTCTAGCTACTCATTCCCTCTTGCTCGCGTCATCTGCCAAATAACGTCTTATATGACGGCTTCCTTAAAATTCCTTTGAAAATTTATGGGAATATTTTGATTTTCCAATATGACAGCCCTAGTGCAATGGCTCGTGTGATGGCGTCGTCAACACTTTGATGGGGCATACGAGTAATAACATGAAATTATATGAATACTAAATAGTCGACATGGTGTGAGTTAAATCAGTTTTGTTTTGTCAAATCTTTTCTAGTACCTACCTATTGTACGTTGTAACAAGGTTTAATCATTTTTACTTTACGCATTATTTCAAGATCACATGTAACTAACGTCATATTCATTAGGAGTCAAGATTAAACTAGACAGAAGCCTTATAGTCTCCTAAGATTATATCCTGGATCTAATAAATCATCGATTATCCTTCACCACCTTCCTCCAAGCAAGTCACTCTGATTGCAAGCTGGGATGATATTAGCTTTGTGGACATTTCTGAAAAATATGGAAATGGAGATGTACCATGGGCATTCTTAAATGGAGCCTGGTGGAAGAAGCTGAGACCTACTCTTCTAAGCAGATTTCATGCCAAATGTGACGACTTGTTCAACAATCTAGAAATACCAAAATGTTCCCAATTCATCTCCACCTATTGATCACGAACTAAGCTTATCATTTATGTCAATTATTACCTCCGGATTAGCTTGTGGGCGGACCGTCAATGCCATTATCGTACCTTTTAGCTAACGAAGGGTGGGGTGGTGACGTCACAAGGTTACGCTAACAAGGGTAGGGGCTAGGGGCACCTTCGATGGACTTGTATTGCACGTGAACCACCTCACGTGGAGTATAGCAGGAAGATATGCCAAAGATCACTAAAAATGCAATGTTAGGTTGGTAGGTAGTTATTACTCCATTCAGTAGAGATTGAGATTACATTTGCGATCTTTGCTGTCCCAATCGTTTTGTGATGGATTAATAACTGCTTAAAGTTTGGTATGGCCAATTCGATGTTAATTACATGGGAACCTATTGTGCGAACAATGCGATTAGATAGCAATGAACTGTGCTTTTATAAGTAATTTCATTCATATGCAGGTGTAAAAGAATTTGACTAATAATAATGTCAAACAGGCAGGAATTTGGGGTATTCTCTGATCGTTAATGTCGCTCGTTTTGGCGGGAAATTGATTGTCCGCTGACGCACAAACTTTGCCATGACACCATTTTGTGTTTTTCTGCAACATTTATAGGTAAGTAATAGGTGGATACCCTGAAAATCTTTAAAATGCATCTTATACGTAAATTTTGCCGTCTTGAACGTCTAATCCTACTTCCTACTAATATTATTTATGTGAAAGTTTGTGTGGAAGTTTGTACGTCCTTCACGCTCTAACCGTTGAACGGATTAAGCTGAAACTTGGCACACAGATAGTTTGCATCCAGGAATAGGACATAGGACAGATTGTGTCTCGATTATAGGTTCCCTTGGGATAAATTCAATATATTGTCTAAGGACTTTTCCGCGGACGAAGAATTGTCTAGTAATGTTTATAAATTTCTTTGGCAATGCTTTATAGCCAGCTTGATGAATTTCAATATAAGTACGAGGTATAGTTCGTAATTCAGATCCGTTTTCGCTATACACACATTATCCTGCGTTTATCGCTGGCTTGCTCGTGAGGTGCGTTACGTTTACTTCTCTAAATATTTATTTTAACAGCATCGTTACCTCGTGATTAGCGAGCTGCTTATTCTCAGTCTGTCAGAGCTGTTTACAGGCACGATGTGCCGTTCGTCTTGTTTGATTGGGTACCTTTATTAAAGAGATACATCGCCTACTGCCTAGTGCCTACTTTGTGACTAAGTTATACCCTCGGCTTGACCACAACGCATTGGTGTTCGGGAATGGTTTGACTACAGTCGAGGCGAGCTGGAGATTGTGTTATCTAGGAAGATCGTATGGACTCATAGATGGTGTAAGCCAAGATTAATTGCTAACATTACTGGCTAATATTGCAAAATTTAATACCTTGCTACGTTCATATTGTGGTCGTCATAATATAATATGCTCAATGAAATATTGGGAGGTCACTTTTATTTTCTACCACGCTATGGGAATAATAAAACTTTTTAAAAGATCCCATTACTGTAAGATTAGAATTATGCCGTCATAAATAATTGTCTATCCAAAGATAACTTTTCCATTTTTCACCGGAATAAAAGTCAGATATGAAGTGCCGACTGAATTATTGGCACTGCTATTACCACTAAATGTATGAAACTAAAATTGTCTTACCCGCACTCGTTGAGAATGAATTTGTCAGCAAGTATTTTTAAAGTTTATTTGAATTTTTAAAATCAACATGACATCAATGAACTAGTTCTAAAAACAAGTACTTTCATTTTCATTTCAATATAAATAAGTAGGACTATATTATAAATAGGTATTGACAATTTCAGGAAAAACTGGTTTTGTAAAAAGTTTCAAAATAAGTCCTATATCCGTGCAAGGGCTATCAAATCAATGTTAAAATTAATCGAATTGGTTTTCAAATCAATACAAAACGTTCGCGTTTATAATAATTATTTAGTATGGATAGACAGAAATATAATTTATTTTAAAAATTTAAATCGACGAAATTTATATTCAATGTATGTATGTCTAGTAAGTGATTCCCTGTTGAGATGAGACGAGGCGCGGATCTGCCATCCGCGTATCGAGCCGAGCCCATATCTCTTGCTATAAATACCTCGCACATTGTCAGCTGGCCGTATTTACAAACAGCACGAGCTTGTGGTTCAAGTGATAGTCGGAGGCGGAGGCTATGTCATTGTGGAATTTTACTTTTTACAACTACTTTATAAAAATTTCACTGCGTATCTGCGACTGTCACTGTGTCAAAATTTCTCACAATTTTTTAAATTTTAATTCAGCATATATCAATTTTATTTTTGTGAGGGATTTTTATAAGATATCTGAACCCAGATGTTGCGGATTATGTTTAGCACCCATTAAAAACCTCGTCTGCAGCCGTCCCCACATCCATTGTATCTATTATGCCACACTTGACTCCTCCATAGCATAATAATCCTGTATGGTAAAGTTAAAGTGTAATGCTGTTATGGTACCAATGACAGAATAAACGTTTCTTATTTTCTTTCTTTGCACTTACCGATGTAATCGTCCATGCTCCTGCTGTCTACCCGCTTTTCGCTTATATCTTAGTCTGTGTCGGTGTCTAAATCTTTGAACGGCTGCCAGAAGTGGCAACGGTAGCAGCGTCACCCGCGACCTAGCCATATCACACGTAATTATAACATTACAATTGGCTAAAAATAAGATAGGCCATTCGCATGCGACGCTGTTTAGACAACACTAGAAGAGCGGAACTCGTTCAGCCTACTTATTACGCGGTTTTTAGATTTATCTACTTAAATAGATCGCAGATGGAAACATCGGAAGATATTTTTAAACAACTTTAACGGATATAACGACCTGGATACAGATTAACAAATATTTCAGTGTGACAATTTTTTTGATAAAAACATTTTTTCTAGAAAAAAATAGAAGCTGCAGCAATATGTATGGTCACGAGCATAAATATCTGACCCTCCCAGAAAACGAACTGCCCGGTCTCCGATGAAATTGAAATTTTGCATGCATATATTAATGGGATGATAATACAATATTGTTATGAAATTAAGCTGATCTGATGATGGAGACCGAAGGTGGCAATAGGAACTCCTTAAGTAAACCACACAACCCCATCGAAATTGGACTCGTTTGATTCGTTGTGGCAAGGACATTATTTCTAGATGATATTCGGGGCTGACTGTTTGAGGGGGGACATTAGGGGGATATTGTACAGATATTTATGCTCGTGACTGTACATAAGTAAAATGATATTAGGTAAAATTGTATTGAATTGTGACGGTAACAAACTGTCTCATTCCACAAGGTCATTCTTTGAAACAAGGTTAGAAAGATATTGGAACCTGTTATACATATTATTACCTGTATTTTAAATACAGTAGGTAATTTGGCCGGGTAATACTTATCTTTCCTTCATGTTTTAGTGTTACCTGACAGTTAAATAACAGTCTTCAGTTACAATGAAAACAATAATTACTTTCTAATAAATGTCCTCCATACCTTCTAATAATTTTTTGGACCAAAAAAATAGAAGCAAGAAAACGTCTGATCAAACCAGGTGCGTAGTTCCCGCCTCGACGTTCCGAATAACAATACGAGCTATTAAAAGACTTAAATCATCAACATGCCTGTCTGAAGTTACGCACATGCGAATAAGCCAAGCAATAGAGTAATTACAGCCGTTACAGCGCTATTTCGCCACTTTACGACCGCACCAAGGTCTAAGGCGAATTTTCTTGAGTTAAAAAGAAATAACGAAGGTATTTCAATGGTACTGAACGAGAAAATACAGATAAATAAAATTAAGAATAACAACGTCAACGTCGAGAATTCATTGAAGATACAAATCTTTGTAACTTCATACAAATAGTATGTCAAATTGTCGGTCGTATGTAAACTTTCGAAAGCATCAAAGTTCTTCGAAGAGAATCGTAGTTAACTGTTTATTATGTTTTTATAGGCGAGCAAAGTTAATAATATGTGGAACCCTAAATAATAGACAGTTACTTTTTTTTATTAATACAGCCACTATTCCTTAATTTTCTGTTATCCATATTTTCTGTCATTTTCATATTACTATTCTATATTTTTGTTCCTAACTAAAGTTTGACCTTGATTTTGACTTTTATTAATCGTAGTCTTTTACTAACAACACAGCGTATTTTTTAATTATTTACGATCTCAGTCTAGACTTCCTAGACTGGCATGTGTGTCCTAACGGAGCCAAAATAATAAATTTTATATTGACTTACTGATTTATATGCTATATTAATAATCGTTAAGTGTAATTCTTCAGAATTTCATGAAAATCAATATCAATAACTTTTAAGATCTGTATGTATCAAATGTGCGAAGTAAGTTGTTTATGACGGCAGGCCATTAACGCCTCAGTTTATGACCATTAATGGTTTACGACCATCGATCCTCGGAGAGTTCTATGACGTGAGCAAAATTATTCCAAATTCACTTTAGTTTTGTTGATACCTACGTAGCTTTAACTTCGTCTCTCACCCACTTGTTGAAACTTCTTTGTTAACGATTTTGATTTGTGCAAATTGTAGTTGGATATTTTGCCATGTCCAGCACTTGCTACCTTATCAGCCTTAGTAAATTATGAATCTATGAAGAGCAGGAACGACTATACTATCCTTTATAGAGGGCTCCATCTATTTCAATCCAGCAGCCACTTCAAACTTCTTAGTTTTTGCGATTAGATTTTAATCCACAATTCTTTGATAAATTACATCAAATAAACTATGCAGATCAGACGGAGTCGAGGCGAAATATGAAAGAAAAGAAGCCGTGCAGTGTCATCGCTAATTCATAAACAGCTGATGAGGATATTCTGGCACAAAGGCGGCTCGGACTTTGCATCGGCTCAGTTCAAAGTCTTCTTAACGAAAACAAACAACACGTGCTCGGTATTAATAGAGCGGACACTCGCCGCAGCCGTCACGAACGAAGAGATTCTCTCTCTGATATTTAATGATGTCGAAATTTCTGCTTCCATTTTTATTGAAACTTTTAACATTTTCGATTGCCAATGGCAAGAGGACATACAGAAACAAAAGAAGCTTAATTTGTGGGTAACTATTAGAAGGTATGCAATAAGAGTTGATAATGTTGTAGAACGAGTTTTGTTTGTAATAAATGTTGTTATTATAAATAAAGCTTGCATTACGATGACCGATATTATAAACATACTTTCAGAAACCAATAAATCTATTCAAAGAAACATTTCCACGAAATAATTTAAAATGAATGGTATTTAAATCATTCTCAGTAGTAATATTGATTTAGTCATAAGTAATAGTGTTTTAGTCATAAGGAACACAATTGAGGCTAATTTAACAATCAAAATTTCTACCTACATGTAGTATACGTAAATAATATTTTACGAGTTGGTCATTTCGAAGATGTGACTAGTAAACGGCCACGTTATAAACATTCTTAAATTATAATTTCTGGAGTTTTCTCTTTTTACCGCTGCTCATGGAAGCTTAAGGAAGAACGTTATTAAATATAGGTGTATTAAAACTTCGTGTTATCGTGCGCATAAAGAATAATCCTGGTCTAGAATACTTCACTCCCGTAAGAATTACTACTGTTATTGAATTTCATTTATGTCAATTGAGCTTTTAAACTTTCAACAGTATATGTAGTTATTGGACAATCTAAGAGTACACTCCTTTAATTCCTATCTAATAATATTGAATTCTCTGCTTTGAAACTTTTTCTTTCAATAGGTTTAACCACATAAAGCAAACTATCAACTATATTCAACGTTTAGACTTTTTGGACTAGTCCGTGATAGTAGTTGGCTTCAAAATTAGTATCTACTTATACCAAAAAAATATAAGTATTTCCAAATTCTTAGTCCCAAGTTTAGCATTGTCACCAGTATCCGTCCGTGGGCCGCTAACGAGATTTGCGGCCGATCCAATTAATTGGAGGCGCCTGGGGGACGCAATCGCTCGTCCACTCGCGACATGTTTGCCAGCCCTGGCCTCGAAGCCGAATTTACGGTCAACTTTATTTACTTTAGCGTACATACATAGTTTTATAATATCACTTAACTTATATTTAACAGACGAACTAGAAAAAATATTCAACTTTATAAAGAATGGAATGGATCTTAATCAAAAATTGATAACAGCTTTCAAAATGATCAACATACTCGTATTTTACAAGTAGTAGCTGTTGTAGGTGAAGTCTTAAGAAGATTTAATATTGATTTCTATGTCAACTAATCTGATTTATGCAAGAATTTTGTCGTAACACCGTCTGGCTCACATAGTGGAACATATTAAGCAATAAATTATCTCAGTATGATGTCATAGTTGAAGACCAAAACCTAGTTCGTGTCATGGAACGATTATCTACAACTTCTATTTCAGTAACGTCTTTATCAAGTTCATTCGTTGTAATGTACTTAATTAAAAATTTTCCCTGAAAAGTCTCTTTGCAACTATAAAAACATTTAACCTCTCGCGTTTACAGTCACCTAGCTATTTCCTTATCATTAGCTACCCACTGTTCATTGATAAATCTTGATGCAAATTGATCCGTCGTGTTGTCGGGCTGATTGCAACTTTTCTTGTATTTATTGCGTGCGTAAACAACCTCATT
>LGAG01000179.1:77299-88425 GCA_001278395.1 Lerema accius
GAACAAAAGCCTCGTTCACAAGTCTAATTATAACCGACTTGGAGTTTATGTTTAGGCGTTTCTGATTTCTTCATACGAAATGTAAGAATTTTAAAAACTTAAAATGTAAGAATCTTCAAAATTTGAGAAGTCAAAGAATAAAATGTTGTTGAATTATTATGGCTAGTAAATGAACGTTGCTACCGTTGTAAAATGTCAAATTTTGTATCGTTAAATTTTTGAGCATTATTTTCGTTATATTTTTAGTTTTGAGATTTGAGAACTCAAGGATTATGTTACTGTAGGTACAAGTATCTATCTAATCAAACTGATTTCTGTTCGAGTTTTTGTAATTTTTTGATTAAACAAACCATAAAATAAATCAATATCGTCTTTTATTTGGTCAGTTAAAAATGTTCCCATTATTTTGTCAACTGTGAAAAGACCCTTATGATTCATTTTTGTTACTTTTTTGTTATGCGTTTCATTTTTGTTATGATTTCACTTTTGTTTAAATTTTGTCACAAATGTCGAATTGGTCATTTTAAATAATTTTCACCCAGTTTCAAAATTAGTAACGTCATTTGTTTGGGCTACTAGCTTTGGCTAAGCACTTAGATTTTGGCACGGTGCTAACCACGATCTTTAATTTTCAAGCAAAAGTAAAAACAAAAAAGTTGATAGACAACATTCTGAGATCGATTCTGAAATACGATCCAAAAGTCAAATATAATTGTCACCCCTCAGTTTTTTTGATCTTGGCAACTGCTGTTAAATTTCAGGTTACGGCTGCTTCCAATGGCTGCTGCTGATGTCTTGCGGTGCCGTGTACGCAGTATGTGCTCTCTCAACAACTACTCTCAGCTTCGTGCTGCCAGCCGCCGAGTGCGACTTCGCACTTACCTCCAGTGACAAAGGAAGACTCACTGCCACGCCACTTATTGGTAACTATATAACTAAGTTCTAACAAAGAAGCTGTTGTATCATTGTCTACACTACAACATTCTCATAGTTCCCATTCTTCAGAAGGTTGTTTAAGTTACTAAGCAACAGAATTGAGACGAAATTCCTGGTCAATAATTTTGGTATTTTTAAAATTGGTTCGGGTCTATGAGTCAACTGCAATGTTATTACGACATCTCCGTGTGTTCCTACGAGTATCTATAATGTACCAACCAGGTGGTTGATGAAAGGTTTTATTGATGATATCTATCCAGAATATAAGCTGTTAAGTTACTGTTTAACATAGCTATTACAGCTGGCACAACAATACAAAATAAGACTTTTCCCTTTGTGCTTTATTGCATATTTTTATCGACTTAATCGTAAACGAAATTTGTGTAATTTCATCATTTAATCGTGTTTTCTTCATCATTTTACTTTCAGGAATGTGCGTGGGATCATATTTCTGGGGCAACTTGGCCGATGCCCGCGGTCGCAAGAAAGCCATTATTGGGGCCTTGTTGCTGGATGCTATGGCTGCGTTCCTCTCCAGCGTCGTCCAATCTTTTCCAGCCTTTTTGGCGTGCAGGTATTTATCTATTAATACACACAAGCAAGTTTATTGGATTTCCCTTCATCCCTAACTGTCTTATTTCTATATTTTAGACATAATGTATGTTTTATTTTAATTAGTTTTAGTCACAATTTGTTGTTAATCTATGATTGATCGAATGCAATCTATGGTGTGACCGGATGATAGCATTTGTTTGGTGTTCCATTTTCATCCGTTCTTCTACTATTTTCTATTGTGTTCCGGGTACTCATGTCGCGTGTACGTTATTGTAATGTTTATGAATGTAATAAATGATTCCGGTATATTTCCGCCCATTTTATTAATTATAACACAATTTTAAAATTAATACATATTTTTTTTACCTTCAATTCTAAATTTTAAAAAGGTTATTTAATTTAAACTGTGGTTTAACTCATATTGCTTACCATAGCCGAATTTGATTATTCAGTCTTACTTTAAGTACAAATGAAATTCTTTGAAGAGACCGTACATTGAGGAGTTTAATAGGTATCTACTCCAAATTTAGGAGTTTTAAGTTATTAATTACTCATTTTTCAAAACTTATGAATCCTCACTTCACACTCTATTCCCTCCTAAGTAGACCTAACTATTGTAGTAGACACGGGAAACTTGCAGGTTTTTCTCCGGGTTCGGGATCATTGGCGCCACGGGCCTTATTTTCCCGTATTTTGGCGACTTCCTCTCACTTCGGCATCGTGATGTGATGCTTTGCCGGCTCGAAGTGTTCTGGACCTTCGGGACTATATTGTTGCCAGGTAAACAACATATCTATGAGATTAGTTACACTTATCGTATATAGCAGCTGGGAAGTAAATTTTTCAAAATCTCGGGTGTTAAGATTTTTCATCGAAATTAAATGGTAAAGTACTTTTACAATAATTAAATTTGTACGTTTAGACTCTTCAACAACATCTATTTTAAGTGGGATTATGTGAATTTAACACTTTGGCTACGAGATATCGTTAAGAGTACAGAGAAGTAAAGCATCCATAGGCCTTGGTAACTTACTAATTAGTAAACTGTCAACTTTCGTCAGCTCATCAGGCAAAAATATCATTACAGGTATCGCGTGGCTGATCATCCAGGACCCGCGGTTCAACCTGACGGCAGAGGGAGCTGATTTCCAGTACACCTCATGGCGGGTGTTCGTGGCGGCGTGCGGGCTGCCCAGCCTGCTGGTGGTGCTGCTGCTGGTCCCGTTCCCCGAGAGTCCGCGGTACTTGCTGCACGTCAACAAGGCCGAGAGGGCGCTGCAGGTGCTGCAGAGGATATTCGTCGTCAACACCAAGATGAACGAGAAGGAGTTTCCGGTTTGTGCTTATACATATACTGCTTACTATAAGTACGGCTGAAATAAAATAACCTAATCTTACCTAACTTAACGTTGTAAATACAAGGGAAATTTGCTACTGTAAGTAATGCTAGAGGAAAGATTTTTCTAGTTATCTATTTGTTTTATTAAAACATCATAACTACAGAGTGTAATACCTATGCATCAACAACAATTTTGAAGAAACAATTTTACAATTCCTTAAAATAACGTGTCCATGCAATCTTTAAGCCTGCAAAATTTAATGGAAAATTTCGTGAATGCAAGGTGGAGAGCATGATAATATCTGGAGAAGGAGAAGAGGAGGAGGTGGTGACGGCAGACAACAACGGCAACGAGACGAAGACGCCGCTGACGTGGACGGCGCGCTGGTACGCCTTCTGGAACCGGAAGAAGATGCTCGTCACCCCGCCCTACATCGGCCTGCTCGTGCTCTGCTGCTTCGTCGACTTCGGCCTTATGTTTAGGTTGGCTTACTTGAAATTTTACGTAATAGGAGTTTCAAAATGCTAGCTGATTAATGAAGTACAGGCTTATGTCATCCTAAAAATTAAGAGATATTAGGTAGTTTGCTTCGCCATCCAAATGTGGACGATCATTCCTTGGCTTTATCTAAGGGATCTGTAGAATTTCACGATGTCTTTTTAATCATAACCAGCTGTTTTTAAAATAGGTACGTTTATTATTTTTTGTGCGGCAAATAATCAATGAAAATCTACAAATATATAAGTTCTTTCTACCAGATCAGCAGTTAAAAAAATAGGAACGTTAGTAAATATGGAGTGCGTCTGTCTGATTGCAGTTACTACACACTGATGATGTGGTTCCCGGACCTGTTCGAGAGGTTCAGTCAGTTCTCGTCGCTGTACGCGGACGTGTCCGCCGGCGTCTGTGAGGTGTCCGCCAACGTCACCAGGAGTGAGACGCTCGTGAGTTCCAATTTTTTTTCATTTATGCTGACGTTGGCACTTGAAAAAGTTAAGCAGTAGGCCCCATTCATTAAATTTTGAATCAATCGAAGAGTCTTTTCGTAACTGAAGCAAAAACGGGTGGGGTTAGAACAAATTTAATTTAAAAAAAATTAATTGACTGTTTATCTCCACCTCTTTTTGCCACATGGTGCATCACAAGCTATTTGCTGGTCCCTAAGGCTGCGTTTCCACCAATGATGTGCGAGGATGCATAGTGAGGAATGTGTTTGTAAAGAACCAATAGAAACACTTCATTTACCTCGCCTTGGGCAACACAACTCTGGTGGAAACGGCTCATTTAACGTAGAGTACAGTTCTAATTACTTGTATTGAATCGTCACCGTCGCCTGCCCCAGGGTCTGCCGGACTGTCCGCAAACCATCAACGACGAGGTGTACACTCACACGCTGGTGGTGGCGCTGAGCTGCGTGCCCACCGCGCTGTGGGTCGGCCTCACCATCAACATGGTCGGCAAGAAACTTATGTTAGGTGAGTATGCAGCGTATAAATTGGTCATGAGGATTTTGTACCTAGTTTAACTAATGACAGTTACAAAAAGTCATTTTTCACTCTACTGCTATACTTGCATTTATGTTGGTGTTAGCAGCTGCATCGGAATGAGCATTAACCATCGCACTATTGCGCAAACAAAGCCTCAAAGCATTGTCAAAGAAACTGGTGCCATTAAAAATTTGCAAACTAAAGTTAACTTTTCCACATCTCTTAATATCAGTGTCATCGTTAGAGGACTAATAAACATGCTAACTAATGCACTTATTAATAACGTGTTACCGTAACACAGTGAGCTCTCTCACTACACAGGGAACTCTGTATCTTTCTTAACTTAATCTACCAGTTTACATAGTGCAATGTATTGTGTCAGTAATTGCGCTAGGATCGTCAACGTTGTAGTAAGTACAAGTATTTAACAGGATGTGGCTTGTTTCCAGTGATGATGTTAATCAGCTCTGGTCTGGCGGCGCTGGGTTTGAACCTGGTGCGCTCGTCTCTGGAGAACCTGGTGCTGTCCTGCGTGTTCGAGGCCATCGTCAGCTGCACCGAGGCTGTGCTCTTCTGCGTCATCTGCGAGATATTCCCTACTAAAGTTGCGTGAGTATACGCTGATGTTTTAGTATGGGACAAGATGGAGGCCAGATTAAAGATTCAGAGGATTGCGGGAAACTTAGTGTGTGATTAAAAAATCTGCTAGTTGAGTGTGGCTCGAATGAATGAATAAACAGCCAGACGGTATTGGCAAAACTACAAAAGTTCCAAACTTGCTACAGAGCCGTGATAACGTCTATAAAGTTCAATTCATCATTAAAATATCTGGTAACTGTAATTTGAGCCCAGAATTCATCGAACGGTGGTCTTGCACATACGGTAACTACGCAATACGATTGTTACCATTATTACCGCGATAATTATCCTGTAAAGCCGTTAATGTTAATGACGTATTGTGACAGTGCGACGGCCATGGCCGTGACGGTGATGTGCGGGCGGGTGGGCGCCATCGTCGGCAACGTGGTGTTCGGCGCGCTCGTCGACCAGCACTGCGTCGTGCCCATCTACATGTTCGGCACGCTGCTTATATGTGAGTACAGCTTTATCATCGTCTCTTTAACGTGGGGAGTGGATACTTTTAATCACGAGATTATAACAATCAAGAGGGAAAATTTAGCAATGTTAGCTTAGTACCCTCAGCCAATCCGCACTGGAGCAGCGTGGTGGGGTATGCTCTAAGCCTCCTCAGTTATGAGGAGAAACCCGTGCTCAGTAGTAGGTCGTTAATGGGTTGAGACCAAGTTTAGTAATGCCTATGCAATGGAAATGCAGACAAAAATTACCAAAGACCATAACTTTCCCCTTTCTAATAGTGACGCAACCATACAGCCATTAAACTTTGAATACCAGATGGTAATACAATAAAACCAATAAATTCAAGTAACAGTGTCTGTCTGTTTGTTCCAGCGAGCGGTCTCCTGTGCATAATACTCCCGAAGAGCACTCGGCCGGCGCGGCCCGTGCTGTGATCGTCATTTATGTTGTATTTTTATATCTAGTATATAAATGTAAGAAATAAATTAGCTATGTAAGCTTTTGTCCATGTGTTTCATTCGTACTGTCTCCTGGATGGTAAATAGTATTGAGTAGTGGACAAATCAAACGTTTTTTCTTCAAATTGCTACGAGATTGAAACGTCTTCATAGCACAAATGGTCCGTTCTTAATGTATGTACCAAAGAATCGTGAAAATTGAATTTCAGGAGTACTTAATGTGGAAATCTTCTGTCTAACTGATCCCTTGAAAGCTATAAGAGTTATGTTGCAGAAACACCTCAACAACAGACAAAACACAAATTACATTGATGAAGCATATAAAATAAAGGCTAAAATATTTTATTAATCATTGGCTTAATAACAATAATATTTACAGTCTTGTAAATAATAACTACTCTATAGTGAAGCATTGTAATGTATGATTGTCTTCTAATGAAGGTCTTAGCCATGTTTGAGCACCTGTGCATATATCTTGAAAGTAGGTATAATAATATTCCTACCAGACAGGTTTATTATCATCTTTTATCCACCAATTTTCATTCACTATGAATGTCAAACGCGAGCTACTGTGTTCTAAAGTTACTTAAAAGTATTTGTGTGGAGTTAATTAGTAATATTATCTAGTTAATTAACGTCAGTGGCCGAGTAATAAACAAATAGATACAATTTATTACCATTATCTCCACCACGATTTTTGCCAATGTTTTTTCGAAGTGAAATATTATTTGAATTTATAAACAGTACTCTTGTTAATCAGAGTTTTAGAGTGTTTGAATTGTGAAATTATGGGTTTAAAACTGGATGAAATTCTGGGAAATGGCAAATATAAAAGAAATGCAGAGATATCTGAAAATAATGGCGTTGAAGGCATCTGGACTATTGGTGAGAAGAAAGAAGAGGATCGAGTATACACGTACGATGAAGCTATCGATTTAACAGGTAATTTGTCATGTCATAATATATCCATATCTTTAGTACGTTTTTCAGCCTAAACTGCTTAACGACAACTTACTAAGTTGTCATGGGGCTGTCCTCTATTTTAAGAGTGATTTAGGCTATTTAATTTTTGAATATGGCAAAAAAATTTTTTTGCAGCCAGGTTCATTTTTTATTTAATTTATGATTAGCAATTTGGATAAGTGGTTCAGTGACGTGTCTGAATTGATGAACGGGAGTCATAATAATTAGTGGTTCGTACCGCTAAGGCCCAATGGGACCGAAGACATAATGTAACAAGGTTGGGGCTTAACTGGTTCATAAAATAATAGTGAATATTTTTTGAAGAACAACATAGATTTTGGTAACGTAGGGCCCTTTTTATACAATGTCAATGTTAATATTTGCATGCAATGTTAGCAATAATCCACAGGTGTAAAAAAATCCTCCAAATGTCCATAAAGGTTGTCCCTCATTGTGGGAGGTGAGTGACTCATCGTCATATTGACATATGAAGGGTAAACCTTAGGATCACAACAATTAGAATAAGGCAAACTTACAAGCTTGACATTCAGAATAGTTAAAAGTTTACAAAAAAAGTGTTAAAAATACATATATTTTTTAATTTAGAAATAAAACCTTAATTGATACAAAAACGAGTCACTCATCAAACGAGAACTCCTTGACCTTTACCAGCTAGCGATAATGCACCAGTCTTTATTCTATTGTTTGTCATAATATTCATGGTTGAATTTTATGACAGTGTTTTCTAATAGGTATAGCATTAATGCATGATTGTTCTTATATTACATGAATTAATTCTTACTTATAATGTACTGTTGGGTTCAGGAAATGGCTGGTACAACATAAGCCTGTTGATAACCCTGACGCTGGCGATACAAGGGATGGCTTTGGACATGTTCGGTTTTTCTTACGTGGTGGCTGCTGCCCGATGTGACTTGCAAATGTCTCACAATCAGACCAGCTTTCTTCTGAGCGTACCTCTCATAGGTCGGTGAGTTGAATTAATCTTTTGAATTGAGAATTCATTTCAACTATACAAGTTAATACACAGCTAAAACTAGGTTTGGTTTGCTACAATAAACTACTGAGGATATGGACGTGAGGAAGGCACGTGATGGACGAAAGACAGACAGACAGACGACAGAGGGACAAAATGACATAGGTACCCGTATTTACGTGTGAATGATCCTATACTATGTTCCATGTTCATCATCTTTGTTTGTTTTCACTATATTTCTCATATTTTTAGGTGCAATTACATCGGCGTACCTCAACGGATATTTTACGGACATGTGCGGTCGAAAGAAGTGCTTGAGCATAGTTCTTTGGGGAAGCTTCCTTATAGCATCCTTAAGTGCCCTGTCTCCAAACTTTATCGTTTTGGCTATATTCAAATTTTTCAGTAGCAGCTTGTAAGTATCATTTTTGGTACATTTGATTAACAATGGACGAATAATATTGTGATGAATTAGTTATGAAAGAAAAAGTTGAGATAGTAAATCAAAAATCATTTATCCGTCCATTTTTTAATCATCGAAATGAAAAGAAGGAGAAAAAAGGGAAAATAAACTACCCCGCACATCTTTTTTAAAAGGAATAACAAAACAATGTCATACGGTCTTCTATTTCAGGTGCAGCGGAGTCCAGTCCATGGCTTACACATTGCTGGGCGAGTCATGCTGCGTGCGAACCAAGGGCAGCTATATGATCATCTTGACCAGCTCCCTCGTGTGTGGATATGCTGTCTTCACTAGTAAGTTGGTTGAAATGATTTATGCGATAAATTCCATTGAATGTGGAAGTTGCGAAATCCTCCACGAGACCATTAGCATCACTACTAAGCTGGTTAAATATTATTCATTTAGATGGTTTAAAAATATGACCCTGGTTATAAAAATGTTACCCATAAATAATACCTGTAATAATGGCCATGTAATATAATTATTACATACAGGTATATATGTATAAAACAAACTTAGTGAAATAGCATTAATCAAATTGACAAACTAAATTAATATTCATATAGGTTTATGCAGAGGATTTTTCGGAACTCTTAGAGTACATAGAAAATTATTTGAAATTTCATTTTCAGCTCACGCATACCTCGTATTAGAGCTAGACTTTACGTACGATCTAGGATTCATAATGTTTAAGCCCTGGAGGTTGTTAATACTAACTCTAGCGATGGCTCTCGGCTCCAGTGCTGTATTTGTCGAATTTTTCTACGAAAGTCCAAAGTTTCTGGTAAATGCTGGAAGAACCACAGAAGCTTTGGAGATTTTAAGAAAAATAAAAAAAAGGAATTGTGGAGATGGTAACTATCCGGTTGGTATAACTTTAAAATAGCACGAGACATTATTTTTTTTTAACCTTTTTCATAAATTGTGGTACGTAGAAAGCATTGCTGAATTTTTTTTCATAAATGATGAGTTACAAAATAAGAAAAAATGCCCGATAAAGATACAAAGCTTATCATCATTTTCACAGGTGAAGAAAGTAGTATTGGTGGAGGCAAACGCGACCCAGAAAGTTGATGGGTCGTTCCTGAAGTCGCTGTTGGATCAGACCGTGCCATTGTTCAAGCCGCCACTATTACAGCGGACTCTACTGCTGTTTTATATCACAGCAGCCATCTATAGTGTGTAGGTTACTGTAAAAAAATAGTTTTTTTCATCACTGTCAGGTCCAATGCACAACCTTTACTTACAATAACATGTTGTTCATTTGTATTGTAACATCGTGATATTCACTTTAGTACAATTTGTCGATCGACAAACAACATGAAATTGAAAATTATTAAAGATTTAAATATTCAGCAATATAACAAAATTTTTTGCGATGATTTCAGCAATAGTGGATTTTTCCTCTGGATCCCGATATTAACTCGGTCGTTTTTCGAAGAGTCTTCTGCGCTTACCAGAAATGTTACAGGAAATTTTTGCAACTTGTTAAATTCACGTCGACAATCCGATGCGGAAAGAAATGTAAGTGACAATCCTTACTATGCTACGAGAGACATTAATTGTATTCTTTGTTTCATTCTGATTTATGTATTTAATGTAATTTTACGAAGGTAATGATTAAAAATTAAAAACATATTTTTATAGTTCCTTCAAAAACATTTTTCTTGCTAAAAGTAATGTATTTTATAATTCACAATATAACTAATTTCACCTGATCTAAGTGCTTACTCACACCGCGACTCAGGCGCGATGACTATTCGACAAGGTGAAAGATTTAAGACGTATTTTCTTTCATAAAACCCATGATTTGATAATGATAATGATTTGTAATGATATAAATTAGTTTTTCTTTTTTTTATGTTAATGACGACATTAAAATTGACACAACAATTTTTTTAAATTTGCTGAGAATTAGCGAGGTTCGCCTATAATCACTGCGGCGTCCGCCTCAGCGCACAGGTGTGAATCTGTATTTATTATTACGCTGACTAACTTCAGCTAACACTTTTTCAGGATTGCTCCACGGAAGTCAGTTTGGAGACGTGGCTGATGAGTATTATTGTTGGAGTAATATACCTTATTATCAACTTCGGCGTTTCCATGCTGGCGCATAAGAAAAAAACAATGATCATCTGTATCACCGTGTTCTCCAGTTTTAGCTGTTTTGCAATGCTCTTCATCACCGAGAAATACACCACCATCGTAGCATTCTTCGGCGTTCAAACGAACTGCTTCATTATGGGCATAGTTTTTTGTTATTTCATCGAACTTTACCCAACTCGTCATAGGTGAGTTGATATTTTTACCAGACTGTGTCAGTATAAGTGTAACGTTTTTCGAGCCCCTGTATGTAGTTATTTGTCCCCATTCATTTGACATGCTTTGCAGCTTAAACAACAACAGATATTATGAGAAATCACTAAATTACTGAAATCAACAGTTGGAATTTGCATAAATTTTTACTTAATTCGTATGACTTGCTTGTTTTATCGGTAAATAGTGTGGCTTTATTTTTTATGGGCTGTTTCAGAGGTATGGTGTCGTGTTTGGGAGTGATGGTTGCCCGCATGAGTGGTATGGCAGGCGTCCAATTGGTGGGAGCGTATACTTTCACCCATTGTAGAGCATCTTTATATGCCTGGGGAGCGTACATATTTAGTGAGTTACTGTTTATACATATATCCACCTGACTAGTAGAAGTTGTAACTTCTGTTAATCCAACGACGACTTTTTTCGGTGTGGGTATATGTCCTTTGTTTACTGTTGTTATTTTATTTTAAAACTAGTGGACCCGCCCTCGCTTCGCTTCGGGAAACCTACGCCGAA